>PQWD01012500.1:0-179063 GCA_019425675.1 Leucinodes orbonalis | reverse complement strand
TTGAAAGCCTAATTCTAGGCTTTTAATAATGTAAAAACATTATAGAGGTAAAATAAGTCATGTTTTTAGGTTATATCACTTTTATGCGCCTTGAGCTTGAGTCGATTTACTTGCACGCGAGTAAGTTAAAATCCCATCTAAATCTGTAAAGCCGCTCCAGAGATAAGCCGGAATAAACAGTATTCTTTTTTTAAATGACATTCTTTTTTCTTTAAAATGATGGAACACACCCTGTATGACCTCCTTCTACGAGAAGAAAAGAACGTTATTTGTCATGTTTGATACATTTTAAAAGAAATCAATTAAATAACTATAACGGCTCTCGAAATAGTATTTAACTTTGTTTTAATCGCTAAATCTAATCCATTATCGGAGCTAAACGTTGCCCGTCCCGCGCATTCTCATAACATAAATTAGCTAGGCGTTGATAATTGAAATGACAGTTTTAATCATGAAACATGACGTACTAAACATGTTAACATGTAGATAATTAGATTACGAATTATTGTACCTTATTCCACAACAAGCACCGATCCATATTACAAAAATATAACGTTAAAGTACAAATGGCGTCAAATTGCATCACGTCTTTGCATCTTGAAAAGTGTAGGTAAAATAATGCGACATAAGGGTGCTTTCCGCTGTCAAAAACATGAACAGATGGTGGACCCTGGGCATGTCTTATATTGTAGAACTTCGTCTCCACCGCGTCTCAGGAGTCGCAATTACTTTCTCGAACAGCCTAATTAAATCCAGCTCAAGCGTCCAAACCAGACTGATGTGGTGGAATGATTTTTCCCGACCTCGTCGAGACACCCCTGATTGGCTGAAGAGCTGCCTCCGGGCGGTGAACTCCCATGGGTGGTCTGAAAAACTATAAATACCGGTCGCATTATCATATTTCATGTGTGATCCATATCTCGATAAGAAGACAAAGTGTAACGCCGAATAACGTTTCCTAATGCATTCGTAGATTCTAACAACAAATGCATTCCACCGCGAAAAACGTTACACAGAAACCATGTTATTTTGAAAAAAAAAATCTCTTATTGACTCTCTTATTACGAATTACTTAAAATCTTGAAAACGAAAGCAATTTTTTTCTGAAGCCACACTGAACTTTCTTACATGTAAGTAAACAAATATTTATACAAGGTATTGACCTCCACAGGACAGGCTCAGCCTAGTGTGGAGGCTAGATTAAAAATGCACGCCAAATGTATATGTAACTTTGGGAAATAAAATATTATTATTATTATTATTATTTCGAAAAAAGGACACTATGGATTTAACCTCATTTTCAAATAGTCTTACATATTAAGGTTTTATGCTCTTGATTTCTATTTAAATGTACTTGTCCTTTCTTCGGAACTTGCCGGGATATGTTATACTTTTTGAAGTCACGTATAGCATTCGTTTTCTGAAAAAACAACTTACTATTTAGTTTTAGATAAGTTTTCGATATCAGTTGAAATCGGCCAGAATCACGTGTGTCTCTTGAAAATCACTGTTTACTGAAACATGACTACTTAATTAAATAAGTCACATGATTGCATCAAATAATAACAGATAACAATGTCTGATAATTGTTCCGCGTGACCGTCGGGTCATGTGCTTTAAACAAATTCGATCTATACAAAAAAAAAACTTTACTTATGAATACTGATACTTGTACTCTTACGGTGAAGGAAAACAACGTGAGGAAACCGGCGCACGCCTGCGAAAAGATTCGAAGATTCTGCGGGAAGACGGAAGAACCGTACTTGACCCGCGTGGGCGACTAAGGCTTATACACCTGCGTACGGGTAGGCTCAGGAGCCTACCCGGAAGGGGCAGGCCCCTTGGTGGAGACGTTAAATGGGCTAATGATCATTAATACTGATACAAACTAAGGCCTGTATTCTAAAATGAGACTCAAGAGTTGATCTTTACGTAAATTTAGTTAGAAAGAGATAGCGCTGTTTATCGTATAGAGATATTTTTTTTCATTTTTTTTGGCACAAACAGTCATTACAAAAAACATAATCAACGTCTCGACGAGTCTTGTTCTAGAATGCAGGCCTTAGGATCATCATCATCATCATCATTACAACCTAGAAAGTCCACTGCTGAATGAAGGCCTCCCCTAATGATTTCCACGCGGACCGATCCCTTGCAGTTGACATCCATCTGCTACCTGCTACCTGCCACCTTAACCAGATCATCTGGTTGGGGGTCGGCCTACGCTTCGTTTTCCGTTACGCGGACGCCACTCGAGAACCTTTCCGCCCCATCGGCCATCGGTTCTAAGCACTATGTGCCCTGCCCACTGCCACTAGGCTTAGGATGGTAGTCGTTAACTAGCACCTACCAATCCGTATTGAATCGATGTATTCCAATACGCGGGCGTATTGGAATACATCGATTCAATCTCCCCATAGCTATGCTTATGCTATGGCTGATGCTGTGTAGGAAGGCCTTCCCACACAACATTATGATGATGATAATGAGAAAAATGTTTCTATATAAATAAATTATATTTATGCAATTTAACTACTATTCAAATTATAACTTAATCATTATAATCTAAAAGTTCCTTGGTATTGACGTATACAGGCGAATCGCGTCCTCTAATGAACTAGGTTCGAAACCACGTCTAATTTAATCAGAAGACAAAATTCAACAAAAACGATGCATTTATCATCACGTTCAATAACCTAGCTAACAAGATGTGTATGCTTTGTGGGATTCCCATAGAAGAAATCCACCACTTTTTATGAGTAACAAACTCCTAAACCCAGTTCTTGACTTGATTTCAGCCTTCCATCAAAAATCAACGCGAAGCTTATAAAAACTCAAGATAACTACGCTGTACTGATTATCCTCAAACAAATTATAATGCTTTTTCAATACATAGACGCAAAAAAATAATTGGGATTTTCTTGAGATAATTACCATGTAAACACGTCGGTGATCACCTTCCGATGTTAATTACTTCATAAACTGTGAAGATGAGTGTTTGTTTTAATAAATAGAAAAGTAGAGAAAAGTGAAAAGAGTAACTACTGAGTTTTGGATGTTGGAGTTGCTGGATTCTTCCCAGTAGAAAAGTACAGTCCGAACAGTGGTAGCTTCATTTGACATTCGTAATTGTTCTGTAAGGACCTAAACTGAATACTTTTCATTTTCAGAGTTCGAGTTGACTCTTACTTGATATTATGGTTACGGTTAAGTGGGTGATGACCGACGTCTTTTGAAAGATGTGAAAGACGCTGGAAAGTGGGGAACCGGGACTTCTGGTTAGGGGGTCTATATCCAGCTGTAAATGCAATATGTTGAAGGGACAATGTATAACAAAATTAAATGATAGAAATGAGAGTTTTAAAGTCATTGAGGGCCCATGTTTCGTCACAACAGGTTCGTCGTGTAAACTAGGTTACCTCTATTTATTTTTATCGTCATCATCAGCTGATGTTATAGCTATAACGACCCACTGCTGAGCACAGGCCTTCCTACATTGCATCGCTGTGGTTGGTGTTAACGGTTACCATCCTAACATACTAGCCGGGACCGACGGCTTGATGTGACCTCCGCATGGGATCGTACTTGGTGGGTCTAAAATACTACCACGGTCAGAATTGGAAAAATTTAACAGACGCTCTTATATGTATATATCGGCGAGATATTTGGTTTTTTCCCAAGTATAAAATTGACTTTGTCTTTATAGATTATAATATAATTATGAACTTCACACAAGTTTCCATTGCAATAGCAAACAAGCTTCACTTGATTTTCCATTTAGTTTTTGAAGGGACTAACTAATATTGGAACAAAGTTATCTCTTCTGATTACTATGCATGCAGACATTCAGGCAAAGTAAATGTTTAATGCTGTCATGTAAGTCAGATAGTAGTTCCGAACGTATAATGAGCACACAACTAGTAACAAATACAGTTTGTACCTAGACCTGATCTAGTATTTAAGGTTTTGTTACTTAAGAAGGTTTTGCTCTGTACATTAAAATAATGTTGCTGTCCATATACTTATCTTCGATTTTTATATTGCTAACAGCAATTTTGGTTTTGAAGAGGTCTAAATCGAAATGCTCCCAAAAGGTACGCATTCATTTATATTCATCAGATGCCGTGTCAGGAGCGTCGGTGGCTCAATGGTGTGGACTGTCGCCTTCCTACCGGGAGGGCTGTGGTTCAAATCCCGACACGTACCAATGTATTTTCGAATTTCGAAAATATATGTACGTTATCCGACGCTCATACGGTGAAGGAAAACATCGTGAGGAAACCTTCATGCACGCCTGCGAAGAGATTCGAAGGTGTGTGGGTCGTCCAATCCGCACTGGGCCCGCGTGGACAACTATGGCCTAATCACCCTGTACGGATAGGCTCGTGCCCTCGGTGGGACGTTTAATGAGCGATGATGATGATGAGATGCCGTGTGGCGACGATAGACTATTGACTATAACTTCCGGGTTCGATCCCCGGGCAGTAGCAGTCTGGGGTTTTCTATGTATAATATGTATGTATTTACAAGAAAAATGTAAATAAGTATGTATTCTGTTGTTTAATACCTATAATACAGGCTTCAAGCTTAACTTGGGGCTAGATGGCGCTGTGTGAATGTCAATGTATATTTATGATTTATTTTATGTTTATAATCCTCATACTTTAATTTGACTATTTTATCCGTAGTCACGCACACCCTTTAAATCTCTTCGTAGGCGTGCGCAGGTTTCCTCACGATGATTCCCTTCACCGTAAGAGCGTCGGATGACGTACATATAATTTCGAAAATTCGAAAACACATTGTTACGTGGCGGGATTTGAACCTGCGCCCTCCCGGTATGAAAGCAACAGTCCACATCATTGAGCCACCGACGCTCTTAATATCTATTATATATTCCTAATTTGAACTGAAGTATACAATTTCTTTTCGCTAAATTTCCACATCTGAACTTGAAAACCAACATGTCTTTCTTTATTTTTATCAACTCACTTGAAATAATTTTAATAAAAACTCATATATCGGGTATTTATTTACTTTTACTCTTACTTTATAGTATATAATAATTTATACTCCCAAAGCGCGCTAATTCTAAATCTATACAAACATGAGTGATATATAGCGTCTATTTTTTCAATCTGTTAGATATTACAAAATTATTTAAAATTGTTATGCTAACTATTAACTATATTATGTTATTGCTGTACAAACATTTCACTAAATAAATAGATTTATCTCAGTTATCTCACTTTAAATGTACTTGGAACACATCGGGTTATCTTTAATTACTATTTAACTTCTCTGAAAACTGTGCATTTGGTTTCCTACTTTGATCTGAACGGACGTAGCATCGCCTTATAAGTATAATCTTCCTGAATTTTATTGTGTGAGTGTTCATTATTACTGAAACGATTGCATGAATCAACATTACGCCTTCCCTCTTTCAGCTGTTGTTGTGTTTTTTAATATATATAATGTTTCTATTACTTTATAGTTTGTATTATATCATTGAAGGTTATAAAACAACACAAGATAATACAAAATACATAACAATAATTAGCGTGTTTTTTTCTTTATTTTTAATCTGTGCACTCATTAATCCACATTGAGCCTGCGTAGTGGTTTCTGCATTTTTTCGTAAGATGCTGAGTGCCTATACACTGCAGTGAGACGTTATTTACGATTAAATTAAAGGTGTTTGAGTAATTGAGATTAAAAAATGTAAAAAACTTTTTAAAATCCTCCTTTTACATTGCGACGTATAAACATTGTTAGTTCTACCAATTGAACACAAATATCTTAGTAACTTGACTTTTTGTGTATCTATCATGGTTTTATCTCTAGAAAGTGAACTGACTCCGTGGTTTAGTGACCAACCAATCCACAATAGACTGTCGTGGTGGGTTACGGTCCAACACCCCATAGCTATAATGTGCGGGAAGGTCTGTAAACTACAGTTAGATATTACAGGCCTATGAAGACTTTGAATTACATTATTTTTAATAGTAATTGCCATATAAATAATTGCAACAATATTTTTTTGTCAAATACGGTACAAAACCCTTAAGGTTTGTAGTGACGGGATTTTGTAAATATTTGTAATAACTAAAATAAATATTTAACTAAGGTGGCGGGTAACAAATGGATGTCAACTGCTTGGAATCGGTCCGCGTGGAAATCATTAGGGGACGCCATCGTTCAACGGTGAACAATTAAGCCTGTAATGATGATGATGATTTATTTACAGGTAACAATGGGCAGCTGGCTGAGCTACCTATGGTGGGGTGGAGATCCCGACTCAGTGAACCCAGTGTCGGGCCTCACGAGGCGGGACATCTATGCTGTGCAAAAATCCTGGGCACCTGTTTACGCGAACTCGCTTGCTAATGGAACAGAGCTCTTGAAAAGGTGGGCAATAAATATTCACTAACACTATCTAACCTCAATATAGACCTCTGTATGACTGCTGAGTTTCTTGCTGGTTTCTTCTCAGTGGAAAACTACATTCCTAACCAGTGGTAGCTTCATTTGACATTTATAAGTGTTCTGTAAGGACCTAAACTGTATAAACACTTTTCATTTTCATTCCATTCAAAGCGCTTGTGCTCTGGGTATATAACAGTGACAGAACATACTTATATATGTACTTTGTTATATTCATGTACATATTATGTATAAATCAATATAACAATTAATATCAAGAAACAACCCTGCAACTCTTACTGAACAAAAGATTGTCATAGATACATATTTTACTTTAAAATGCTTAGTAAACACATAGCTAGACCAACACAATCTAAGGCATTTGCGGTCAATAGTAGTAGTCAGTTAGAAAAACCAATAGAAACATTCATGTTCATGCACACAAATATTTGTATTACTTACACGGGGATTTTTTATGAAGTGTACAGGACGGTCAGGACGCTCACCTGGTGGTAAGTGATACGCCTGACCATTGTAGATCTGCATTGAAGGAGACCAAACTGATAGACATATACTCCAGCAATGCTGCACTGCGTCCGTCACCCAAGATAACAGATGTTAGGACTCTTATACCCGGTAATTTTACTAGCTACAGTGCCCACATCCCGAAACACAAGTGCATAACACTTTTTTATCACGGGACTATATCTGACACTGCGGTTACCTACCTAGGAATGGCTCAGAACTCTTAAAGTAATAGCGACTTTACAACCATTACACTGCATGGGTCGTCATTTCAAAATAGCGATAACAACGATTGTTCTTTATAGAGAAAATACATTATTATTTTACAATTAAAGCTATGTTCCGGGTGGAATGCAAAGGAACGCAGTTGCTTGGGTACTAAAACATATATAAATCATTGAGACAAATATAATCGAAAAAAGGTCAAACTAAGTATAACCAAAAAGAATTCTGTTTTATAACTAATCTTTGATCGGGATGTTGTCTGACTTCAAAAATGAACCGGGAAGAATTATGATTTTTTTTTAACTCTAACTAACATTTTAACTATACTAATATTAAATATTTTTTTTCATTGCAATTAATTTGTAAAAATTGTATCATTTGATAACCTAAAACCTTTTTACTTTTTCCACCAAATAATGTTTTCAGTTTTTGTATGTGTGCATAACCAATAAATAAATAAATAAAACTGACGTTATAGATCGTCATATCATTAACCCTTTAACCGCCACTGATTAGATAGATTATACTATTGTGTCTGGAATCCTGGCAATTAAAAATAAGTCATTTTAAAAAAGGTAGCTCAAAGATAACTTTCATAAAAGAATAGTGCCATAACCGAACAGGCACTGGACAATCGTGGCGTATAGTCCAAACCACGAGAGCCAAAATGATGATAAAAGTACTATGTAGAATTTTGTTGGTCATTTAATTTTAAGCATACCTATGAAAAAAGAATAGGTTTTACGGTTTTACTGGCCAGTATTAATTTATTAATATATTATCTAAGTATTAATGGAACAAGTCCTAAATTTGTTTGAAGCGGGCTGCATATATTCACATCTAAAGTTAGTAACAAAATCGTCGAATCAATTCAGATATATCCCAGCGGTATTTATAGCGACACAAAACGTTTGAGTGCGACAACGGACCTACTTCAACGTTACACAATCGTTTACCCGAAATCCGTCGGCGCCGGCACACGCGCTATTAAGCTAAAACTGGCCCAAATCAATAAAACAGCTTGTGGACATATATTAAAACGCTAATATTCCGGCGCTGAAACGTTCGCCATTAGCTTTTACGTCGATACTTTAAGCAACAGTGAAATATTAATACACGGAATTTGGCAAACATTCCAGCATTGAATGGTAGAGATTAGAGGTGACCCAAATTGGCAGGTAAACAACAAATGGAATAAATCACGTGCTTAGTACGAAAACAAAGTGAATGAACAGTCATAACGTTCAAAAAAGAGTTGGAGCAGGCCTACGTACCGCACATACATGTATACCGCACAGCTCCAATACGTGTTGGTCGCAAAAGCTTCGTTAAATATATGATAGGGCCTGTGCCTTACAGTAGGGTGTTATAGGCTTAAAATGAACTTTTCGCTATTGACCTCTCAGATGGACTTGCTTCATTTTCTATTCCACAAAATGCAACACAGGCACGTCAGGTTGGTCTAAAAAAACACTGACATTCACACAGCGCTATCTAGTCCGAAGTTAAGCGTGAAGCCTGTATTATGGGTACTAAACATACATATTTTACATAGAAAACACCCAGACCATTACAACAACATGTTCATGCACCACATGTTTGTACTGCCCGGGGATCGAACCCGGAACCCTTGTGTCGCAGCCGACTTCTCAATCACCGATTGAACGTCGATGGCTCATTAGTGTAGACTGCCTTCCAATCTGGAGGGTGCAGGTTCAAATCCCGCCACGTACAAATGTCTCCGAAATTTTGAAATTATATGTACATTTATCTGACGCTCTTACGCCGTTCCAAAACATGATGAGGAAACTTGCGCATACCTACGAAGAGATTCAAAGGCTGTGCGCGAAGTCGTTCAATCCGCACTGGGCCCGTGTGGACAACTAAGGCCTATACACCATTTACAAGTAGGCTCGTGCCCATCGGTAGGGACGCATAATGAACTGATGATGAATTAATCAATCAGTCAAATCACCTATTGGATCAATAAAAAGTTTCAAGTCCAATTTGGTACAAAAGAGCTCGCTTACATAAATGGCGGACGAGTGTTGGACAATCTAGCGACAAAGCCGAAAAATTCAATACAATTGAACAAATCTGTTCGTCCACCGACTGAATGTAAATTCAATTTGGATTCATTGCCCGCGCCGGGAACCAGGGCTCAGGGATGCGACTCTTGCTATTTCGAGAATGTTATCGCAATTAGTGAGACTTCAAAATACGAGAAACAGGAAAACTACATAGTGAAAGTAACTTTGCGCGATTAAATTAAATTTGATAACAGCAATGAAGGAATCACCTGATAATGCTAGTATATAGAGAAGAGTGGTATTATTTCTAACAAATAATCATCGTCAGCTCATTAAAAGTCCCCACCGAGGGGCACGAGCCTACTCGTATAGGGTGATTAGGCCTTAGTCGTCCACGCGGCGCGGAGTGCGGATTGGACGACTACACACACAACCTTTGAATCTCTTCGCAGGCGTGCATGAAGGTTTCCTCACGATGTTTTCCTTCACCGTAAGAGCGTCGGATAACGTACATATAATTTCGAAAATTCGAAAACACATTGTGGTACGTGTCGGGATTTGAACCTCAGCCCTCCCGGTAGGAAGGCGACAGTCCACACCATTGCGCCACCCGACGCTCTAATAATTAATATTTTTTTAAAATTATGACAATTTCAAGTTCAATCAAATCATATTAAAAAACCAAATAAAATAAAAATTGACCACCCATTTGGTGTAATGGGTGAGACGTCGGCTTCTACACCGATCCCCGGGCAGTATGAACATGTATGTTTGTGGTTTGGGAGTTTATAATATGAATGTATTAAAAAGTATGTTTATCCGTTGTTTAGTTTCCATATTGCAGACTAATGCTTAGTTTGGGGCTAGATGGCGCTGTGTGAATGCCAGTGAATATTTATTGTTATATGTTTTTATATATGCACTTGAACCTGGAGCCCTTGATCGTAGCTGACGTCTGTATAGTATAGCTGACTTCATAACCATCACACCTCGTGGGACGTCGTTTACGAAACGAATTGTCATAATTACAATACTCATTTGGTGTTGCGGTTGAGACGTCGACTGCAACACCAAGGGTTCCGGGTTCGATCCCCGGGCAGTACAAACATCTATGTGCATAAACATGTCTGTTTGTAATGGTCTGGATGTTTTCTATGTATAATATTTATGTATATAAAAAATGTATATAAGTGTGTTTATCCGTTGTTTAGTACCCATAATACAGGTTTCACGCTTTACTTGGCGAGATGGCGCTGTGTGAATGTCAGTGGATATTTATTTATTATTATTAACGAAACGGAAAAAAATTGCCAACCCTATAGGGTATAATGCGCGCAATGTTCCGCGGCTTCAAAAGGTTTATTGCCTAGCCCAACGATCCTTACTTGGAATTATATCATTTACCGAAATGGAGGTGCAATTCAATTTTCCTTTTACTCAACAATAGGAAGTTAAAAAGGGCAAAAGATTATAATGACCCGCTTATTAAAGGCCATGTAAAAAATAATAACTTAAAAAAGACATAGTGAGCTTCGGAACAGTATTTTTGATTTGTTAAACAACGCTTCAAATTACGATTAACGAATCTGACCCTGTGCTCCACAGTTTTAATATAGAAACTCTAAATAGGCCGCACGTCATATTCATTTATTATGAAGTAATATTATCTTAAGAATAACAATAAACTATGTGCACAATCTCACTCAAAAAGTCCGCGGCAAAATTTTCATTGATAATCACGGCGCTCGCTACATGTCATAGTGACACTGTAGTATGCTCGTGCTTTTGATTTTGTACCTTGTTAATGACGCATAAGGTCAAAATTTTAATCAAGTATTGTATGTCATAAATATAACATGTGTCAACATTTTTTGGCTGATATTTCTTCGTGATTGTGCATCTAGTAAGATTATTGTTCATCGAAGCCTTTATAAAAGTACCTATGTCTGCTAAACTTTGCAAAAATAAATCTGCAGATTTCGTTTATTAAGTATCAATTTTTCAAATATAATTTATTCAGTTTAAGCCAATGATGTAAAAAAGTATGGATTCGTGATATCCTCACAAAACAATCGAAAAAAGTGTTCCGAATGCAGTGACAGTACACATACACATATTTCGAATTTCGAACACATTTACCTAAACAAACTCTACAAACTGTACTTTCTTCGGCGGTTCGTTTTTGAGCACGGATGGCGTATCTACCTTTTTATATAAGGAATATCATTGGTTTAAGCCCGAGGAAGGCACTTATAAATGTCAAATGAATCTACCACCGGTTCGGAATACACCTTAAACTGAGAAGAATCCAGCAAGAAACTCAGTAAGGGCGGTTTTTTTTAGAATTATGTATTAATTACATTATAAAATAAATTTTAAATAATTTTCATGTAAATACAATGATAAAATTAATTATTAATAGGAAGTAAGTAAGAATACGTGGTTTTGATTACAAACATAGTCATTAGTGAAATGTCAAGTAGGATATATGTATGTATTACAAACTATCTACTTATATATAAATTAAATTTATTATCACTACTTACATATCAGAATGATATGCATTTACGTGAAAGGGGTAACGCTGCCAGTATTTTCGGAACCTTGCCGAAAGGGACTTCTTTTAATTATATTTTTCAGTTTTAATTATTTATTTTTAAGTGTTTATGGTGTAATATATTTCAGTTATCTTCTTTTATTTATTTAAATAAATGTTGTAATGTAGTTATTATGTATTTTGTTTGTAAATACAAACATATTTTACGTAGAAAACGCCCAGACATAACATACATGTCCATACTGTTCGAGAAATATGTTCCCGTAACATTAAGAATTGATGAGCTCAAATATCTTGACGAAAGGTCAATTCAATGTGAACTTTACAATCTATAGAAGCTCATCTGTCATACTTGACTTCGTTTCATGAATAATAAACACTGTTTCAAACGCTGATAGTAAGGTTAAATAGGTCATTTCTTTTTCATGCGTTAAGCGATGTTGACCATGACATGTCACAGACAATATCACTTAAATGTATTATACCGACAATTTTTTTAAAAATTAATTTCAATTACCTATATTAAAACAAAATACGTCAAATAATAACAACAATCACACACTTAAGCCCGTATTCTAGAACGAGCCTTCAAGCGTTGATCTTTACTTAAATAGAATTAGAAAGGGAGGCCGCTATTTATCGTAAATAGTTCTATCCCTTTCTAAGTCAATTTAAGTAAAGATCGCCGTTGGGTCTCGATCTAGGACACGGGCCTTAGATAGTTAACTTCTTACAGCATGTCATCATCACCAGTTCAAAACAGGCTATTGCAGATAGCGACTAAGTGCTATCCTAAGATGTAACCGGCACCGACGGGTTATGTTAGCTCTCTTTTTCTTTTCGAACAATCTGATGATTCAGCCTGCACTATCCTAACCTAAAAAACTTGATTTGAAAAATTAAATTCTCCTTTCCAGCCAAAATGTCTGACCAAACTGGCTGGTTTGTCCAACTATTGGGTTATAGCACGTGTTACATCCTATCATTTTAGGGTCCGAAACCCCCAATGTTAAAAACATTGGAGGAACCTTTAGTAGAGGGGGTACTTCTACTAAAGGTTCCATACGTAATTACAAGTACGTAAATCCTTAAGTATCTACACCCAGTTGACCAGGGTGGCATGTACGCATAGTAGCATGTAGCATGTATATCTTCTTAGGCATATATTGAGAACTACATATAATAATAACTATAACTGATACCTACGTTGATTTTTATTTCGTTAGTAGGCATACGAGTTCACGACTCACATTGTTAAGTGAAACCGCCACCCTGAAAACTCATCATCAGCTCATTAAACGTCCCCACCAAAGGGCATGAGCCTACCCGTAAAGGTGTATAAGCCTTAGTCTTCCACGCGGGCCCAGTGCGGATTGGCTGACTTCACGCACAACATTTGAATCTCTTCGCAGGCGTGCGCCATGAAAACTCGTATTTCTCAAAAGCTACAAGAATCTTTTAAAAGGAAGAGGAGTAAGGAAACAGGAAGGAATAAAAGGATCCACCAAATACATCGTTAAAGATTAATTATTGATATAAATATTGCCTCCACAGATTGTTCACGGCATATCCAGAAACGAAGGGGTTCTTCAAAATGATTCGCAATCAAACTGAGGAGGAATACACACAAAATTTCCAGTTCAAGGCGCACGTCATCAATCTGATGACGTCACTGAACCTGGCCGTCACCAACCTCCACCAGCCAGAGGTGGTTGCTGCCTTGATGTTGAAACTGGGCGAGTCCCATAAAAGAAGACAAATTAAGGAATCCCATTTCCAAGTATGTATATTCGATTGTTCCTCAATCCATTTAGGCTGAGAGCCATCTGCGCTTGCCACTTGTCAGATGAAGCTGTGAACGCTGTCTGCGGCCAACAGTAAAATGTCTACCCGGAAAATCCTCTATCCAACTGGTTTGTTCCAGACATCGTTATCACCATCATTACAGTCTAATATATTCACTCTCTTCAACCTATTGAAGTCCACTGCTGGACCTAGGGCTCCCCTATTTAGCGCCAGATATCCCGGTCTTCCGCTTTTCTCATCCAGTCTCCACGAGCGACATTTCGCAAATCGACGGTCCATCGAGCCGGAGGGTGTCCTACGCTACGCATGCCAAGACGCAGGCTCCACTCCAGAACTCGTCTGCTCCAACGGCTATCGGTTCTGTGTCATACGTGACCCGCTCACTGCCACTTCATATATTCACTGTTTAGCCTAATATGATTGACCCTTAGCAGTCCTCATCCATAGACTACTTACGACTTTAATTTATTACACGTTTATTGCTTGTGAATAATATTTAAAACAATGATATAACAAAACTGACAAGATATACCTGCGATAAAATGCAGTGTTCATTTCTATCTCTATGTGGATTGCATTCAAATCAAACTTGTTACAAATTAAAGTCAGTCGGTTTACATAACAAAACGTCGAATGCTTGCAAACACTAAATCCAGCAGGCAAAGCCGTTTACAGACTCTCCTATTGTTTCACTGTCTGATTGCCCTCTCAAACGTTGCCGGCAGGACTTGAAGAACGTAATAGTGAAGATGTTTATCGAAGTGCTCAACTTGGACGGGTATGTGCTCGGCTCGTGGGGGAAGACCGTCGACTTCTGGTACAAGCACATATTCATATCACTCAACGCCGAGGAGTCTAGATAACAGCTATGAAAACCTTGTTGATTTTAAAACAACATAGACTACGATCCGCTTAAAACCTGTCGTTTAAGCGGAAAACGAAACGAGTTTCGTTATCTGTTATTATTTATAACGACTCTTTTCATAAGTTTATGTTTTGTGAATGTAAATAAATTTGGTACTCGGAAAATAGCCATATTTGGCACTTTAAACAAACAATACATATCTTAAGTGGTTATAAAAAAAAGGTTTTATTTATCTACATAATAAGGTAACGGATTCAGTCTTGTTCGAATCATTATTTAATTGCACCGAGCCATCATGAAACCAGTTATATTATGTTCGTTAAGGATGGAGTTCCATTATCTGAAAACAATTAAAGGAAAGCTGTAATTTCTCTTTCCAAACACAATGTTATTAATTATAAATATTATAATTTATTGAAAAATAATAACGAATTTATTGCTTCAAAGCACAATTCTAAAGTCATATTTACGAGTATGCCTCCTAATTTATTGATCATCACAAAGCATAAAAGGACCTTCAACAAAGCACCTAGTAGGTATTAGTTATATAGAATTTGAGAAAGAGCTATTTTAAATTCAAAATTTAACGGATTAATAAAGCATCATTCATTTCAATAGTTTCTGAGAAGCGCATACTCGCCGTATTTATTTATAATAGGACTGTTAAAATTAACAAACCTAAAATGTAATACTTTGAAAGCAATACTACGTTTCAGTATTTGGTACTAAATAACTTTTGAAGCAGCAGCATATAATTTAATTCTTACTCCGTAACAAGGCATAATATGTAAGTTCGCAAATTAAGTTGACTATCCGTATTATAAATGTTAATTTGTGATTCTACTAAATTTAAATGTAGGTAATAAAAACCAATTATTAGTACAAAAGGTCCATAGGGAGAGCTATGTTCACTAAATCGTGCGTAAGTCTACTTTTATATAAAAATAGGTAAGTATTTGAATACGACCAATTTTCTATACCAAATATGTAGTTGGTAGGTGCTTTATTATGTAGACATGTGTAAGTACACACTAATGATTTATTATGACCCGTTCAAATAGAAAAAAAATATTGGTAGATTTTTATAAATGATATTAAGCATTTTATTAATAACTGTTTAATCGTTTTTGATTTGAATTTCTGCCTATATCTTCTAATTACGAGTACATTAATTGACAATTTTATTATTATTGTATTCTACAACAACACCGCTAATAATTATTTTTCTTGTTATTTTTTGTGTATCATACAATTTAATCATATTTAATGCATTTAAATTTATATAGAAATTTGTTATGTTAATGTTTTATACCCATTTGATTTTTTTTCATTTATATGCATAGATGTTTTTACGTTACATCTACCTATACATCGTTGGGAATAAGGCAAGCGCCAATGCAAAATATATACTTTTAATGTATTTGTATTGTTTGTAATATATTACGCATTTAAATATAATTTGTTATTTAAATACCCATCTCTTTGTAGCTACAAGCGATGTAATGATATAAATAGATTTTCATAGAAAATGTAAATAAAGCTGATCATTTTTAAACAGTGCGTTTTATTTGGGCCCCGACATACAACATTCATTGAATTTAAATGTGGGCGCAACCAACCAATGTTGAATTACAATAAAGACATACTCAAGGCTTATTTATAAAGAATAAATCTTGCACCTTGATTACATGTTAATCCATAATGCGTTTAGAATTACAAGTTGATTCATTATTGAAAAATATATTCATATTGTTTTGGGATCGCTACACCTACCTAACTCGTTTTTGTATACAGATTTGTGTTAACGTATTTTACGAGTAGGTAATAATTTGTCTTACCCGTTGGAATCTTAACAAATAAGAAATAGCGTAAAAGCTCTTAATTCTTTTGGTAGACAATTCAATTGGTATTTGAATTTATGAAATTCAAATAGTGATATTTATTAAAGTACCTACCTACTATGTACAGTCGCCATCACATACAAAATCACATATATATGAGCAGACAAGGTGACCAAATCCATCTGAACAGTTTAAAATATCAATAAGTTCTATACAGTACAAGTTACCATTAATAACTAAACAACAATCGCTTCATTAATATCTGACCAAGTGCCTGTCAAAACTTCTATACACACACCTTTTAAATAATATCAGAACACTTACATAACGTCAAATGTATTTAAAATGATGAAAATATCGAAACTGTCAAAGGACAATTGTAGTCGAAAATATTTGTGACTTTATTACTATCAATTCAATTCAAAACTTGTTGGATAATACATGTATTAAAAAATTAGATGACGCTGGCAGTTTATAAAAGTTTGAAGATTTTACTCTTGTCATCACTAAGTATCTACTGCAATTACAAATACAAGCAAGCATTGCGTCAGTGGCCATTGATGTGGACTGTTGCCCTTCAATCTGGACGGTGCAGGTTCGATGCCTGCCAATACCTACCGATGTCTTTTCAAATTTTCGAAATTATAATTATTTATATGTACTTTTAGCCGAGACCAGTCAACTGGGGACCTTCTTATGCCACACACTTATGGAGTGAGGCCAGCGAGAGACACGACATCGACACACATAGAGTTTGGCACGCTAGCCTTATAAACAAGCTTCCTTCATTCCGTGTATTCTTGATGGCCTTTGCACCTCCAGATGCAAAGACCATCAAGAATACGCAGGCAGGTATCAAATTTCGTGAGTTCCTGAGTAAAGCAATCTTTGATGGCTACCGTTCTGACCACCAGGCTATCGACGCCGGTGTTCCTCAGGGTTCAGTCCTATCCGCAATTCTAATTCTTGATGCACATAAATGATCTGCTTATGCTCGGTATTATCGGGTACGTAGATGACGGACAAAAATCTACCGGATGCAAGGGCCAGTGAGGTAGGAATCCAGTCTTGTCATGAGGCTATGGTGAGCCGTGTGGACGCGTCGCTTCAAGCAGTCTCCTCGTGAGGTGATGCTTATCTAAACTTGCTTGAAAAATTGAATTTGCTCCGACTTTCCGGAATCTAGCTGTTAAATAATACGCCTTGGGCGACCCTACTCTGGCTGAAGTGTGCGTGAAGTCGGCCAATTGACGACCACGAGGCCTAAACACACTATAGGGGTAGGCGCGAGTCCGTAGGTGGGGACGTATAATGAGCTGATGATGATGATAAACTTACTTATTAAGAGATACTGAAAAATAATTAATCCAGTATCGAAAAAAATATACAGTCTTTCTTAACTGTACAGAGCTGAGACTGACCATCCCCACTTGCTCAGATAGCCGAGCAGTGGTTCAATGAGGATACTTGGATGACGTAGTTGTTGACGTGACTTATTCTTACAATAATTATTATACGCCTACAGTAGTGATTGATTTTGGCTTGTTCTTTTCATGTCATGCAGTTAAGAATTGTCAAGTGTAACTAAGCGGATAAACACTGGTTATCTCCTTAGTTACACTTGACATTTTGACTGGTCAGATATTACTGAAAAGTTGTGTGTATAGAAGTTATTGACGTCCTGTAATTTAAACTATATCCTTGGTTTAGTCAACTCCTCATTCTTAGACATTTTATCCAATTTTTTAAAACTAATAAAATAAAACTATAAACAGCTAGTGCTAAAACTGCTTAGTATAAGCTTCAGAATAAAATATTAAAAGACAAAATTTCAATCTCATGCCGTGTAACAGCTACATCACGTGACATAGGCGGAATCTGATATTAATGAAGCGGTTGTTGTTTAGATATTAATGGTAACTTGTACTATGTAGAACTTATTGATATTTTAAACTGTTCAGATGTATTTGGCACCTTGTCTGCTCAAATATATCTGTCAAATATATCTGGCGACTGTACACTTATGTACGGCCTGACTAATAAAGTACGGAAGATTTTGAAACCCTTAATTATGGTACATAGATAGGTCCACTTTTAGACACATTTTATAACAACAAGAAACTATGTAAAATAAAGTAAACCGAATATCAATTAAGTAATATAAAATATTATCTAGCAATTGTTTTCAACCGCATAGATAACAACAATCTATATTTCCCCCAAACTTTAACCTCATTTCGGCCAGTTCGTGAAGCTACACGCCGCCATGCATATTTTAAAGCGGAACGTGCCTTATTAGCGGTCCAACTTTTAGGAGCAGGTACCGACATCAGCGAGTCTCTGAATCTTTTGGCTTTGATGATTTTTGATTAATTAATTACTGAATTTGCTATAGTAAATTTATTAAGCGCTATTTTAATGTTTAGTAATGCACTACTGGTGGTATACTCGATAGGTACTGCGTCGTTTAGGTAGGTAACCACCTCAGTGCCAGTTATCGTCCGCGTCCCGGCAACTGTCTAGTAAATTATCGGGTTTAAGAGACCTAACCCATCTGTCGTCTCGGGTACGGCGCAGAACGTGTTGACGAAAAAAATATGACCTGTTATTAATTTTCTTCAATTTGCATCCGTTATGGTCAGGCGTATCCTTACGACCAGGTGAGCACACTGAGCGTCCCGTTCACTTAAAACATAAAAAGTAGTTAAATGAGGTAAACAAAGGACAGAAAGGAGACAGACATAAATATTTCAGTCTTTGTAATAACAGCCATATAGTATTATATAAATTAATCATATACAATAAAAACTCAAATCAATATACCTATTCATGTTCTGCATACATGTTTGTTTCTAGCGCGCATTTAGAAGTAGCCGATTTTCTCACCTCTACATCTCACATAGGGGTTGTCAATATTAAACCTACTACGTACCTACCTACCACTAACCTACTACGTAACCTAAGTAACTTTATAATTATATGTAATATAATTTCTAGGTATGTATTTAACTATGGAAATGGTACTTTGCGTCTTGAATAGAGCTGCATGATACCAGGGTCGTGGGTTACAATCTTACAGAGAGACTGCATAATGATAGTACCTTTGTAGATTATTCCAAGTTTGGGTAGGTCAAAGCAAGCTGAAACGTATGCGTTAACCTAGCAGGAAAGTATGTCCTAGAGTGATATGAGTGGTACCAATGTTTCGTGCTCAATTTACTATATGTGCGCCAAATATTATATATGTGCATCCAGCCGTTTTGGAATAAATCGAAAAAAACAGTTCCTGCTAGGGTAACGTTTTTCTAGCAGGAAAATTTTTAACAAAACATCGGAGAGAAAAAATAATTAGTCCGTTAGAAAGCTTATGTTTGTGCATGAATGTGCGCCAAAAATTATATATGTGCGCCTTCAGGTTTTTGAAATATTCAACTTTTTAATCTTCCTGCTAGGGTAACGTTTTACAAAATCGCATATCTCGAAAACTATTGCATGTGCGTTTATGAAAAAAATTGCATAAATAGCTCTTACATGTGCCAATATGTGCCGGAATTTTGAACAAGAAAAAAACTTAGATTTTAAGTTATAGCGATTTTTTAAGAAATTAGAAAAAAAAATTAGCCTCTTTATAAAAAGACCGATAAGCTCATAAAAAATGCATTTGATCCGTCTTAGACGCAGATTATGTGCAGCAAGTTTCAATAGTGCACATTCATTAGTTGTTGAGTAATATGAGAAAAACTAAACAAAAAACCTATCATGAGTTTGACGTTCACATACAAGAAACTGGTTCAATCTAAGATGAGCGAGTGTAAACCATGATTATGTGCATATTGTCAACTAATACTGTGAACATTTTCAGCTTAAAATGTTCCCTATTTAAAAAGATATAAACAAAAACAAATATAATAAAATACCGATTATCGACCAAATTGGAATGACTACTAAAAAGCGACGGTTCGATATGTATCGATGGCCTTCTTAAATTTACACATCAACCTATTGACACGTCTTGTGCCTAAGTACAGTAAAATAAAAAGTGATACTTATTAATTTTAGAAAACAATTTCCATATTTTTATAAATTTCATAAAAATGCATTGGGTAGTACAAATGGAAATAATAAAGAATGTATTGAAAAACAATATAAAAAACGAAATTTTAGTGTGAGAATGTGCTTTAAAGTTATTATGCTTAGTTAATTATGTTCGTTTTTTTCTTCTCACATAAACTCCACACGACTTGCACAATTATTTTAGTACTTCACTTCATTCTTTTTTGTAGAGTTGAGGTATTATTGATCACCGTCACACAATAAAACTCTATAATAATTTGAAGATAAGCGTGACACCATGTCAAAGTAAAAGTAACCATCAATGGACTATGTATTAACTCTGGCCGCGCGCACCAGCTATGACATAATACGTATTGCTTGTAGCAAAAAGGACAGGTAACTGAGGTATTAATTAGAGGGAGACAGATATGTAAACAGTACTCCATCTTGAATAATGCAAAGGGCTTTTTACTACAATTGCACGTGTTGGCTTCTGAAAATTATAAAGTTATGTTCATACAGTTTTAATTGGGAACAACACGGTCGGTTGTATTTTGTTTTATATAAAAAAATACTATTTGGCAGAGTAAAAAAAATTAATCATATCAATCGTGTAAGTTTTGTAAGAAATTTGTGTAGAGGTCAAATGGCATTCCTATTAAGCACCATTAGGGAACATGCAGATTGTAATAAAGGTAAGAACAGGCAGCATTGCTAGTCCACTGGCCTGGACCGATGCGATGCAGTGCTGCCAACTTCAACTTAATTACTTTTTATTTCATCTTTTTACCCACGTCAATGATGTCTGGCGCAAAATGGGGAGACCTATGTCCAGCAGTGGACTGCAATAGGTTGAACAGAGACCCACGTCAAAGTAACTGAGGAAGGAAGTAGTTTGTTGTCAATAAAAAGTAGGTTCGTTAAAGTCTATCTATAAAGTAGCTAAGTTGGCAACACTGTGCGATATGCCGGACAGTGCAATAGCGAGCTTGTCTATGTGACGTGCATAACAGTCATCACATCACACCTGCAGATCGCATGATGAAATAAGAAATTGCAAATTATTCCTGAGACAAATATTATTTTATAAATGACTAAATTACTCTGTGCTTTATTGTGATTACTATGCTCATTGACTGGAAAATTAATGTGATTTTAGGTAATACTGATTTGATAATACCAAAGTATTTATTTGAAACTATTTCTGTATACATTTTTAGGTAGGTATATTTATATGTGATTCAGTGCCTGAATTAAATAAAATAAAATATATATAAATATTTTAATTCTCACATCCAAAGGTTATTATAAGAAATAACATGCATGCATTTCAGATGCAATGCAAATTGTTGCTAACGTACTAACATTCTATGGATGTAAATCTGAAATAAATATTTTTTTATTTTTTTATTTCAATATTACGAGTATATTTTAGTGTTACTTTTTTTGTTTCTATAAATTAGTTTTAATTAAAAAATAATGTGATTTTAGTTTATTTTTTTTAATTCACTGGGTCTCCACAAACCTAAATAATGTCTGTACGAGATTTAATAGTTATAAAATAAAAATATTTTTTTAAAAGGCTATTCAAAATAATTATATTAAATAGTTAATTTTGACGACATTTAAACATAAGTTACAATAGTAATATTTGCATTAACCAAACTTACCAAAAAAACTTTCTAACGCGACTGTACGACGGCTACAAAGGTATTAAGCGTTCATTACCTACCGAAGGCCATCGATACATATCGAACCGTCGCTTTTTAGTATTTCGCTCCAATTTGTCGGATAATCGACCGTATTTTATTTCATTTTTGTTTATATCTTCTAAATGGAACATTTTAAGCTGAAAATTTTCACAATATTAGTTGACAATATGCACATAATTATGGTTTACACTCGCTCATCTTAGATTGTACCGGTTTTCTTGTATGTGAACGTCAAACTCATGATAGGTTTTTGTTTAGTTTTCTCATATTACTCAACAACTAATGAATGTGCACTATTGAAACTTGCTGCACATAATCTGCGTCTGAAGACGGATCAAATGCATTTTTTATGAGCTTATCGGTCTTTTCAAAAGAGGCTAGATTTTTTTTCTAATTTCTTAAAAATCGCTATAACTTAAAATCTAAGTTTTTTTTCTTGTTCAAAAATTCCGGCACATATTGGCACATGTAAGAGATATTTATGCAATTTTTTTCATAAACGCACATGTAATGGTTTTCGAGATAATCGATTTTGTGAAACGTTACCCACTAGCAGGAAGATTAAAAAGTTGAATATTTGAAAAACCTGAAGGCGCACTATATAATTTTTGGCGCACATTCATGCACAACATAAGCTTTCTAACGGAACTAATTATTTTCTCTCCGATATTTTGTTAAAAATTTTCCTGCTAGAAAAACGTTATCCTAGCGGAAACTGTTTTTTTTAATTTATTCCAAACGGCTGGATCACACATATATAATATTTGGGGCACATATATGTAAATTGAGCACAAAACATTGGTACCACTCATATACTCTAGGACATACTTTCCTGCTAGGGTAACGCACACAGCTGAAACACTAATTGGCTAAAAGAAGGATAATCTATAAAATAGTGAATATCCTCCCAAAGACCCCATTATATATTATTTTGACCTATTTGGTGTAATGGTTGAGATCAGGTCTTACACCACAGGTTCAATCCCAGGTCAGTCAAACATTAGTACATTTGAGTGCATGAACATGTCTGTTTGTAATGGTCGGGATGTTTCTATGTATTGTATTTACAAAAAAAATGTATATAAGTTTAAACAGTTTTAATATATGATACATCAGCATATTTTACCAGAAAGGCGAAGCTATATTATTGTAATACTAGTTTAAGAGAGATGGTGGTAAGCCCCCAGGTCAGCGAAAGCAAACCACCAATGTGATAGTACCGTATACGCAATAAACAATGACTTATAAGTAACGATTACTTTAACTCATCGTGATATACGAGACTATGCCTACAGGAACTTTGACTAAGGAGATAATGAAACGACCAACATTTTTAATGATTTTTTTTATTTTTTTTACAATTAATCAGATAACATACATATCAAACCAGCCGAAGTATGGCTAAACCCATTTATTATCTAAACTTAAGAACAATACATGAAATTGATACCTCTCAAATTCACCTTACTTTAAATATATAGATATATTATAATATATGCATTCACTCTACATATAAATCTACAACCTACTTATTCATAATCTAAGTTTGCATAATAAATTCAAAGTAAATATGCCCAAAAGAAATATTGTTGAACTATGAATATACATATAACTTTTTGGCAATTAATTGAGTATCATTTCTGTGCATAGCAAAATTAATTTTCTTTAACATGTAACTTAGATCTTATTTATAAGAGGCCACAAATATAACATGCGTTTCTGTCGTCAGTTCGATTATATAGGGACTTTTGTTAAACATTATTTATTGCCTATACTATAAACATTACTCTTATCGAAATGTAAGAAAAATATCCTTACGCAATAACTGAATTAGTCTAGCAGTGGTGTGCAGTGAGAGTCTCGGGTGCAGCGGTCGAGGGCGAGACGGACGAGTGACGCACGAGCGACACACGGACGACACAACAGCGACACGTGCGACACGCGAGCGACACACAGGCGACAAGCGGACGCCGTGACGCCACGTCCCCTGACCGCTGCACCGTTGTGCGTACACATTGCGCTAACGATACGATACAATACAACACTTCACATAATGATCAAAACAACTATTTGTCGTCTACATAAAATCTTCTCCAAATGTTTTATATTAAAATATGTCTACTTATTGTAACTTTCTAATTAGTTACAGCCAACTTTACAAATAATTGATACATTAGACTCTCAAATAGATCTCTACTAACTATTTATTAATGGTAAAAAATAAAGATAAAATACTTCTAAACATTGCATTTCAATCACATAAGGTTTAGTTAATTATACAATAATAACATTTTTTAAAACCCGAACATAAGTTTTACATGAACATTGATATCGTTGAGTTCTGGAATGGAAAATAGCACACTTAAATTCACTAACTGTTACACTTACATAATAATTATTGTTCTCTGCTTTGTTGTAAAATACATTGCTTTTAGGTAGTATCAGAAAAATAACAGGAAAATATATCAAATATCTGATAATATTTACGATAAACACCCTTAAATTAACTTAAACAGAAGTAAAGTGTGTACCAAATAACAGTGCAGTGCGTATGATAAGTACAGAGTCGATAAAATAATTTGATATAGGACACACTATGTGAGGTTATTGAATGAGGTAATACAGATAAGAGCTGGGGGCCGCCCGAGCCCTGCCCGCCGCCCCGCGGGCGCTGCAGCGCATAGCCGATTGGATATCGAACGAATTCAAACTAATTTATACCTACTACCAAATGATATGAAGTTGGTACTATATCATTGAACAAATCGAGTAAAAAAATACTTTCACCGAATTCAGCTTAATTATATGTGAAGGCACTTAAGCATACATTAACAACAACGCAGCACAAAGGTTGTACAATTGACTAGTTGCGTGTGGCGGCGGGAGTAAGCGAGCGGACGACCGCTACCCGCTACTCTATTATTTGGTACGAGACGGGCGGACGACAGCGCGTCCGCGGAACATGCACGAGGATGGTGTACAGATTGTTACAAATATTACTATTAAGGCAGCCGTTCATACACAATTTTTACTATTACAAAATTACGCTCGCCTCGTATAAGACAGTAATAAGATTTACATACATTTTAGATATTAAAAATACAAATTTCCAAATAAATACCCAACAAAGTTAATTTGAATAAGAACATAAGGAACACTACAGCAGCAATCAAATTGCGAACACATTTGTACTACATAAAAATAATACACAACCCTTTGCGCGAAAAGACTGAAAAGTTCAACTTTTTAAGTCGCATGAAACTCGGGCCAGATTTGATAAGTCAGATTTTTCCTCACTTTTCAAAAGATTTCTTGTGAGTATTGATAGTTGCCTCATTTGCAATCTCAAGGAAAAACACTCTTTATGTGGGGGCCTCCGTTTCAATTTCAGTTAATACTAGATCTTTAGAATACATTTTCCCATCACAGAGTTTTGCACAGAAAACTTTTTTTTACATTTTTGTTTTTTTATTTATTTATTTAGCCTATGGATATAAATATGACATCATTTAATATCTGTCTATTATTATAATATTGTGTTCCAATACAAATATCAAGGAGAATAATTATTAATTGGTGTAATGTGAGACGAGACAGCTTAAGTCTAGACTAAACTTATCAATTATCGCTATCCTGATATTGTTACATGAATACGTACAATCAATGAAACACGCATATATCTACTTGTACTTTAACTCAAAGGTGTACCAAAATATTAATTTATTATTGTAATGCCAATCGCTTTAGAAATTTAAGAGAGATGTCACACTATCTAACTACATGTATTCAATTTAATTTCAATTATTATGTTAAATTAAGACTTTACTTTTATAAATACCAAACTTAACTCATATGTGTGGAATACGGATATGAATAATACAACAAAATAATTCGAATTAGAAATGTAGTAGATATGCAACGTTCAAGATCAAATATTAAGAAAACATTTCAGATGACATCGGTGGTACTGATAACTTCTGATACTAAATGATAACGTCGTCGGTAAGTAAAGAGAGCACGCTAGTGCGCATGTCGCTTAACGACGCTACTGCAAAATAGTGAACAACAAATGGAAAGCTTGGTGGTATGTCTTACAAGTTAAAACGACAAACTCTACAATGGACATATTATATGAATTCAACTCGATTTTATATTACTTATGTTAAAAAAATATACGAAGCGGTATGTCTCGTCACATAGCATTATTATGCGCCGACGGCAGTAGGAAACCTCTAATAAAATAAATATTCTCACCAGACTCACTGGATAATATTTAAAAATATTTTCTTAATCACAGATATCAGTCTGTCAAAATTTAAATTAAGTATATTTCAGAATTGGATTAGTCATTCCTCACTTACTAGGTTATTATTCAAGTACAATCAAGGTACAAAGTGACTAATTTAAGAGCACAGAGTATTGATTTTAGACGCCAATAGATATGGACATATTGAGAGGTTCGTCGTATAGTGAAACAAACAATTTGGTCATTAGTACTACGTTACGTATATCGAATGTTGCCCGATAACGACTGGGCACTTTCTCTTAGCGTACAAATGAACATTGAATATAAACAATTTCAAACAGGTACAACAGAGATCTAATGAAAGAATAATACGAATATAAACTAGTCAATATTAGGATATGATTGTTAATTATTATTTTGTTCGTAACAAAGGCTTACTTTAAAGCGATGTTCGAATGCGAGAGAGACTAGAGAAGCAGTGTCGTGCAGTTAGCGAGTAGCATCTGGAGTCTACTGCATCAATTAACGTGGTGGGGGGTTGGCCTTGATACACATACATATATACACAAACGCTAGTGACCGTCGAATACAATGAATCAAATGCAACTTCAGCGAGTCCGCGAGTACCACGAGTGCAACTCGCGCTCTCCACCCAATACGATTATATATTAATAAATTATCGGTGTGCATATACTTCGAAAACGCTCACTGAGCTACCGGATAAATGGCGACTTACTGTTCTAAATTACTATACATATAGCAGTTAAAAATATGCTCAGCAATCACATTTAGTTAAATTACCATATAGAGAATTTAGCTTAGTTCAACATTTTTTATCAATGGCCCTCTGTTTACACGTAAAGTCACTCAGTTCATTTTTTTTTTACTTTGTATTAATCAGTTGTTTGTTGTTTATCAAGAACACCCTTTAACTTACAGCTATATACCAATAATACAAAAATCCATTCACTATAATTAAGGTAAATTTTAGATATTTAAACACTAAAATGTAAAATATGAAACATCCTAAATAAACTCTGATATTCCAATTTTAGGCATTAGCTCAATTAATTAAAAAATATACGCTTGAGTGACTATGATAAAAGAGAAATAAATGCATTATTATAATACTACAACCATCCCTTGTAACAAGTGACAGGGTTCCAAGCTGCTCGGGCCGAACTATCATAACGTCTACACACTACGTCAAAAGCCTTCTTTATTTTATATTGGTATTCACTTAATCGCACCACATAACAGACTAGAGGAATGATTGCCTCTTGTGCCGACGTCGCATCACCACCACGATCCCTCATAAACAAGGAAGACTAGTTTCTTTGTAGATATCACCTAACATGCTTCTATTGTAGGAGGTCAACGTCGTCGTAATGTACAAAAATATATAATAAAAGACAACAAGCAAAAACTTTAACCTTATTAAAATAAAAGGCCTTTCTGAATATTGTACTATCACTACATAATGTCATATAACTTTGTCATAACGTTTTTATGCGACGGCGAGAATTATTTAACAATGGAAAAGAAGATAATGTCTTTTAGTATGCGTTGAGTCAATTCAGCTTGTGTTCAGCAAGACACTATATTCATAAATATTTGGTCCCTATATCTCAGAGATAGAACTAAGTAACGTGCGCCGATTGAAGTACACTGCTTTAATATGCGACACTGCGACGGTTACGCCGGAGGCAAGCTACAGACAGTCAGTCAGACGCTTGTTGCTAAGTAGGTCGACTTAAGCTCGATGTTTCGAATTAAACAGTCGTTGTCATTTGCAACAGCCATACAATACAGACTGGGATTTATGAGTTAAAATTAAAAAACCATGCAAAGGTTTAAAACAAATAGGCGGCATACTCATCTCACTGAATACGTCGACTCACGGTAGTCTCGAAGCGTTACATGCTATCATTGGAGATTACAAAATAAACATTTAGAATTTATCCACCACACAAATGGGACAAGCGTTAATGTCGGCAGCGCACGAGGCATGTTCGCTTCACGTTAACACCTTATCACTATCCATTTCTATAATTTGAACTCAGTCAAGTGATCACAGCAAACTATTTTACTCCTCTAAAATGTTAACAGGCACCATGTCAATAGACTACCTCGTTGGACTGGGCCCCACACTGCTCTCGAGCGCTACCACCTTAATACAATTAAAAATTAAATTAACAACAACATTATGAGCAAACTACTATTTGAATACTTGAGCTAAATGAACCAGAGCAGCTTGGATAGAACAACGACCTGAGCGGCGACTGTTTCATATGTTTAAATGGCTCGCATTTGTACGATCAATAGTTTTGTGATGTCAGAGATCGACGCAGATTATCTAAGAACATTAGTGCTCGTTAAATGGCATAGACATCGACTTTGGCATTCAAGTTATGGAATAGACACGAATTTGGATATGAGCGCGCGCGGAATAACCGCACGATAAAAATATATATACGAAACAGACTCAAAATAAAGCAAATATTTTTTTAAGTTACACGTTAATTCGGGTAAACTTCATGAAAAAAACCAAAATAAATAGATAAAAATATTTACACATAGGTATATATAAAATGTTGATTGACGACATAACACTTACAATAAAAGTAAAACATAGCTAAGCTCATTTATGATTACACAAGGCGTGGGCGCGGGGCCCCGCTGCACGCAGCCTTATATTGTCTACACCTAGTCACAGGCGCTCCGGTGACGGTGCCTAGCGCACAAATTCATTATAATACATTTTTTGAAGGAAACGATCTCACCTGCCATCGGCTACGGTAACGTACCACAGTTCATTGAGGCACAATCATTGGTTTGTTTTAATTGCTTTTCATTTTTTTTTCTTTTTTTATATTTTTTCTTTTTTTCATTTATATCTTACATTTACACCTATGATAATTATTATAATTAGGTACGTAAATTTATTCTAAATAACAGAAACAAGTTACGAAAAAATTGTTAAAAGTGAAAGCGTGAAGCGTATTAAAAATCTTTTCTTTATGAATATAAATTTCACAATATATACATATTACGGTATAGATGTAGGTAATAAATATACAACAACATAATAATAACACAGACTAAATTGCACGTGGGCAATTGTGTGCAGGAAATAAGATGCAGTCATTGAACCGAGAGGAGATTCAGATTGGCGGCTTACGGCTCTCGTCACAACCTCGGCGAGGTCGCGCGGCGCGCCCTCCCACTATTACTACACCACAACGCCTAAACATTATACCCATTATTAAGTACGGTTACCTTTAACTGACTAAACATTTCAAGGCATTATTATATTTTGTCTTTAATCTATGGACAACATATTCTACAGGGCACTGGATCGTTATACTTTCCGTTACTCGGTTTTGTCTAACTTTAAAAATGGAAAACTCTTATAAAAATTAATTTTTTTTACGACATTTTATTGCTGTATTAAATTCACATAATTCACCAGTAATTACTGAGGCAACTCGATTATTGGTGTACGTGTGGACAGAATAATATCAGTTTTTTAATATTTTATTTTTTTTACATTATATCGAATAGATAAAAGAAACACCCTCACGAAAATTGAGCTTGACAACAATAGAATTGACATCGACCTGTTACGAGTGCGCTATTGTTGTATACGTAACACGAATGATATAGGAACATCAGATCAATAACCCGTACCATATAAAATTAAATTTTAAAACAATTTGGAAGAATCGTCGTCAAGCACAGAGATGGAATCTGTATCTAGACACAATTATCTTTGATACTCATTCTTTGGCAATCTAACACTATACGTCACGACGTCTATAAGTTGTGCCCTAGCTATGGAGACACGTGGTCTCCGTCGCTTCAGTTGTTTACTCTAATAGACGGTCGCTATGTAAATTTATAACGAATATTTCCATTACGGTGACAAATGCTTCGACCGCAACTATTACTATCGCGTAACGATTCGCAAAAAATAAGGCAACAAAGATTATGCAATTCACAAAGAGAAACATCGTCCGTCGGTCCCTATAGTAAGGTATAAGGTAGTAATGAGAAACGCTAATCTGTTTCTAAATGAACACATCATACATCGAAACATTTAATTAACTCTAGTACTACTACAGGTCCGAAGCGATCAATAGTTCATAACGCACAATATATTATATATTTTAATATCGCGTTCTCCTAACTTAATTCATTAATTTGTGAAAGTTCTCGAGCGCGAGGCCCGACAAGGTACAGCGATTACTTATACACCTAACTTAGCACTAGTCGTTATGATTAATTGTAAGATCACTGGAAGATGCACGAAATACAGATATAATGTACATTAGTCATTCGCTTTGTGTTCCGATCGTGTGGATCGCAAAGCGGTGGTGGGTCCGTCGTCGACGGTGGGCCGCTGCAGTGTTGCCACCGTAGCCCTTTTGGGGCTTGATCTAGCACTTTTTAGTACAGATGAACTCCTTTTTTAATGATTTAGCCCGAAAAGGACACATTAGCTCTTTTTCACAATCTTGATAGTATTACCAAAGTATGAAGTTTTCGCCATACTAACAAGTACTTTTTTGCTATTTTATCAGTCTTGATGACGTTTTGTTAGACGCTCTAAAAAAACGGCTCCATGACATGATTATTTCAGCATTTATAGCCTTTTTAATGCTCATAAAGCCCCATTCCTGAAACTAAAGTGGCAACACTGGTCTGCTGGCCGGAGTCTCTCGTCAGGGGTGAGGGCGGGCGGGCGCCTCGCCTCTCTACTTACCTAATCCCGTAATATATTGGTAATGATATATTTTGGCAGAGTATCTCTGTGGCACACATTAATAAATTAAATAGTAAATAAAAAATGTAATATAACTTTATCATAACGAACATTTACAAGTGCGATCGTTGCAGTTAAATATCAAGTATTCTTATGGAACCTACGATAGGACTTAAGTGTATACTTATATCTACAATGATGTAATACCGACATGGAGCCTACGACTACAAGTATATTATTAACAGAATATCTAAAGCATATGTCACTTTGAATAACGTTCAAATTGAGCCTATAGAAAATACCACAAATCTTTTATTAAATAGATATTGTATGGCTAAATTTAAGTTAGAACTTTATTCTTACCTATACACAAAAGTGTAATATTTTACTGTCAATTATAGTACTTTTCACTTCTCACAAATGTATGTAATATAAAATGATAAAACAATTTTAATTTAATAATATTAGGTACCCTTACATTAATCGTATAATCTAGATAATCGTTTCATATATTAAACATAAAGTGGCACTTGAATCACAAATACTGGAAAAAATTTGGGGAAACATCAGCAACGGCGGAGGCGGACCGCCGGCGACTCGCTCTACTTTGATACTATCCAACAAAATAGATTATCCTTACATTAGGCAAGATAATTTACATCACAGGATTACTGGATTGCAAGGGAGCGCGGCCGCTAACGGGCTCGCCTGGGCTGCCGACGCCTAGCGGCCCTTACACCGACACATGCACAATCACCGATTACTTCGTGATTCATTTTGTACTGTACATACTTTGCAACTTATGTACTTTCGTATTTATTACCACTTGTCGATTTGTAAGAGGAACGGTGTGAGTGGCAGCCCTCACCGTCGAGAGACCGCGATCACACTGCCTTGCGCCGGCGCCGCTCGCTCCAAACGTATATTTGTATATACTCATTCCACTTCAGACTATACAGCTTAAAAGGAATTTACACTACAAGAATGCACTTCAAATCTCATAATTCTCAATTTTTTTGTTATCTTTATAAAATTACAAACTAATTGTAAACATTTATTGTTAGTCTGCGAAATGCACTTACACATTTATTGCTGAATAAAATATCACTACTGGAAAACGAAAGGCTCATCACGTGAGAATTCAAAACAGAATAAATAATTAAAAATACATCAGTATGGATAAAACGAGAAAAAAAACGAACACGAAGAAACTCGGAACGCAACAGCCCGTCGGGCGAAACAGCAACAGCCCGCCGGGTGCAACAAAATAAATACACACTAAATAAGGCCACGGACGAGTGACTGAGGTAGCCCGCGACGCTATCTACACCGATACCTACGATTATTTGGTAGATAAGGAGCGGACCTTGCGACCCGTGGGGCGCGGCTTCGAGTCTCACCCGCCCCACGCGCCCCTCTACTATATACTCATATAACCCTCGATACATTCTATGTCTGCCATTGTATATGTATAATTCTTATGTACACTAAATAATCTACATGAACACTTACAACACAGTAGATAATAGTATTGTGGACAGTTGGCTAAGCGGCGCGGCGCTGCGTACATACGCACCGAGACGCGTCCGATACGATCTGACTAGGCGAATAAAAATTAGTCTGTCCCCATACGGGGGACCATAAAGCGTAATTACAACTAACACTAGTAGCCTCCCAATTGAACGGCAGGAGATTCAGCGCGCTCGACCTTGCAGCATCACCGGCCGATCGCCAGAGATAATTACCAATACCTGTGCCAGACATCCCGCTAAATAGGTTTGCACTCGTGTATAGGATGAGGGCACTTAGCTAGTGAAATACTGGGTATGAGCGACCTATCATGTCACAGTGACGGGCGCAGGGCAGTGTTGTAAGACTTACAAGTATTATATTCGTTCAACAATGCACCTGTCACGCGGTCAAAAGCTGGTGATCGGTCGGTGACGTCAGGCGGCCGCCGTGCGACCGTTGATTGGTGGTTGCACCGGCGGCCGGTGGGTATACCTGGTGCGCTGGGTCCGTGAGCGGGGCAGGTTTAGATGGACTCTCCGCCGAGGAGGTCGGGCGCAGGAACGAGTTCAGCGAGGAAGGCGTGGCCCGCTGGTCGTGCTGGTCGGGCCACAGGCCGGGGAAGCCGCCCACGAGTCTTGGCGCCTTGCCGCCACGCGCCGCCGCCGCCGAGCCGAGATGCTGCAGGATCATCTGCACCTCCGACTCGGCGGGGACTCCGCGAATATCGTCGTGTTGCTCAACACGCAGTTGTTCAACGCCATCTGGCCTGTGTGCACAACGGCGGATGAGCACGTTACTTTTATAGCAAAGAACGATAAAATACAAACACTAATTTAACGCTGGAGCAGATACCCTTTAAATTTGATTACATTTAAATCATTTGGTATTTTTTGGTTTATTTATAATCATAATTTTATTTGACAATAAAATGTAAATTTAAATGTTTTGTCTAATCATATTGAGGGAGCGGAACCTGTTCTAGGTTAACCCTGTGTTACAGAGTTCCGGCCCCATAAAATCAAAGATTTTCTTTTACATAAATTTACTTATGTGCTTGGTGACGTTTTATATGTGGTAAAGGTGTGTTGATTATGGAGCATAGTGTGTTGAGTATGGTATTGTGTATTGATTTAAGTGTTGTGGTTTAGATGGAGTGGTGTGTTTTGAACGGAGTTTGGTGTATTTAATGAAGTGCGGTGTAGTGAAGAAGTATGGTGTAGCGAATGGAGTGTGGTGTGTGAATGGAGTATGGTGTAGTGAATGGAGAGTGGTGTGGTGTAGTGAATGGAGTGTGGTGTAGTGAATGGAGTGTGGTGTAATGAATGGGGTGCGGTGTAGTGAATGGAGTGTGATGAGATGATAAATTAAATATGTGAATAGTCTAAAACATAAAAGCATTAATATAACCATTTTAAATATTACAATAATTGAATTGCCATATGAGCAGGAAAACACAACAAAAGGTATTTTACGTTATTCAATTCTTTTTATCAGGCTCTCTGTTTCGTCGTATGTTTTATTTTTGAGAAGCTTAGTCACTTCTTTTTTACAGTTACTTTTGATCATAGGAAAAATATAAACGATACCATTTAACTTGTTATATAAATATGGACCAATGGAAAACTGATGTTTTTGGGCAAAGGCCGAACATCTGCCAAGGTTTCTAAAGACAATGTCCCTTCTTCTAGTAGCGATCAAAAGTTGAGGGTCATAATAAGTTTTTGAATGGCAATAGAGTATCGATCTTAGGATAAACAACTGTCTCACTGTTAGTACATCAACATCTTTGTAGATCAGGGATGTTGGGTATCGGTATGGTTTGGACAATAAAACCTTCAGTATTGATCTTTGAGCACGTTCCACATGTATCATATAAGTTTTATGTGTACCACCCCAACATGTAATGCAGTAGGTGATGATTGATTCGCACAAGGCTAGATACGTGGCCTTAAGTATCTTTAATGAGGCAGCAGTTCTTAGGCGTTTAAAAATAAACGTCAATTTGCGGATCCTTTTGGTAAGCAACTCTGTGTGTGACTTCCAGTTTAAGGTTGAGTCCATTATTATCCCAAGGTATTTTGTCTCTGATACTCGCTTTAAAGGAAGACACGTACATGAATTTGAGGAGATTGATGTTGGACAAGAATGGACTTTTATCTCCATGTTATCTGGTTGCTGGCGAGTCGCTTTCGTGAAGGTGACGTATTGAGTTTTGGATAGATTCAAAGTGAGCAAATTCAAACTCAACCAATGTGCTACTTTACCAAGACCACATTCAGTTATCTGACGCAACTTCTGCCAAGAAATACTATTGAAAACAAGAACAGTGTCATCAGCGAATGAAAATAGTTTCCCGCCATCAATTTTTAGGTTGCATAGTTGGTTAATATAAATCAAAAAGAGGCTAGGGCCCAAAATACTTCCTTGTGGAACACCGTACTCAATTGGTAAAGAATCACTAATAAAATCGTTAACCTTGACTTGCTGTGTCCTATTTGACAAGTAGCTGATAAATAACTTTAGTACGTTTCCCCTTATGCCAATGTTTTCAAGTTTTTTAATAAGCAAGGGAATAGACACAGTGTCAAAGGCTTTAGACAAATCTAGATATACAGCCAGACATTTATCCTTCTTTTCTAGGTTTTGCACAATGTGAGTTGTAAGATCATTTACTGCAAGTTCGGTAGATTTGCCCTTGGTAAACCATATTGGTTGTCTGAAATTATATTATATTTATTTAAGTAGTTAACTAAGCGGTTATTTATTAATTTTTCTAATATTTTTGAGACTGATGGCAAAATAGCAATAGGTCTGTAATTTGTTACATTAGATTTATCTCCGGTCTTAAATATGGGTTTAATAAGGGCCTTTTTTAGACAATCTGGAAACACCCATCTTTTAAACACAAATTGCATATGTGTGTGATCGGTGGAACAAGAACCAAGCTAGCCATTTTTAGAACTTGTATAGGTATGTTATCAATTCCTGTAGCATAAGTATTTTTCATATTTTTAATAATAGTTGAAACTTCCTCAAAGTCGGTTTCAGTAAGTAAGAAAGAGTTTTGTATTCTGATATCAGGTTCTATAGAATCCTGCACACTTTTATTACCCGTATGATTTATATCACCAGCCAATTTTTTTCCTATATTTATGAAATATTCGTTTACAAAATTAACTGACTCTGTACCACTGACTTTAATGTTTATAAGTTCATTTTCGTTACTTTGAGTTTTAGTCCCTATATTTGAAATTTCTCGTATTGTGTTCCAGGTGTTCTTAATATTATTACGAGTAGATTCGAGTTTCTGTTCAAAGTATTTCCTTTCAATCTTTTTCAGCAGATCATTACAAAAATTCCTATATCGTTTGTATGTTGTCAATAATACTATATTCAGAGGATCTTTTTTCGTTTTTAGGTGTAGTCTGTCTCGATTTCTTATACATCGCAGTAGGCCGGGTGTCATCCAAGGACGGGTTATTCGCTTCCTGTTAGAAATTGTTTTAGTGCAAGTGTTATTCTGTATTACGTTCGAGATTTTAGTTAACAGTAGTTCAGCAGCTGTGTTAGCATTTTGGCATTCAAGAATAGAGGTGAAATCGGTTGATTCCAGGTCACTAACAGCATTTTCAAGATTTATTGTTGTTTTTCTGATTATCGGATTTGGAGTTTGTTTTAGTGTGTTTATACTAAAAATAGTAGAGAAGTGATCAGTAACTGTAGTCTTGATAACAGCTGTTGAAGTTTGGAGTTCAGATTTTATAATAATATGGTCTAGACAATTTTCCTCTCGGGTGGGAAGCATGTGTCCGGGAAGAAAACCGTGATATGCTAATAGATTTTGATATTCGTTAGAGTTTTTATTATTATCCAGTAGGTTTATGTTTACGTCTCCTGTTATATAAATATTTTTATACGTCTTTAAGGCAGTAACTGTTTCGCTCAGAGAGTTAAGAAAATTATCAAGGTTACGGTAAGACGGTGGTCGGTAAATTGCTATGATACAAATGTTGTCACATAATTTTATTATTAGGGAATTCGCTTCGATAATGGGGGGTTCAACAACATGAGCTGCAATCGTATTTTTTATATATATGACAACGCCTTCATTCTGCGTCTTGCAGTTGTGGGTGAAGAAACAGTTGTAATTTTGTAATGATGGCGGGTCACGGGCCTCCTTTAGCCAGCATTCAGATAAGACAATAATGTCTACATTTAAATTCAGCCTAGCTAGTAAAATCTCAATTTCATTAAAGTTACGGTAGATACTTCGGATATTTTGGTGTAAAACTATTAGGTGGTGGTTATGCGGTAAGTAGTCTCTTAGATCTTCGGCTTCACAAAGTAGGCTGCTTGCTGGAGAATAGGCGTCAACATTACTTGCAACTATATTATCAAGCTCCGTGCCAGGTAAGTACTCAATGCGTCATTCAATACGAATTTAGGAAACCTAAATGTATCTAAGTTTAGCAGTAGGACTGTAAGTTTATCAGTGAAAAGCTTTAAGTTCTCAATGGAAACAAATGCATTTAGTTTTATATTGGTATGTTTGTAAAGTTCATGAGTAAAGTAGGTGTGTAAATAAGGTAAGAGTAGATTAAACGTATTTATGTGAGTTAATGTAAAAAAGTGTTGCGTGTATGAGATTGGTAGCGATAAGGCAGACATAGAATAAGTTTGTCCACATTTAGAACTAGTACTATCTGTGCAGTCACAGTGTAGTCATTTAGGACTCTTCAGGGTGTTGAAGTCGGCCTCGGAGTTGATGCGTATAATTTCTTTGTCTTCTGCATAGCGGAGGAAGACTTTGCCAAAAGAAGTCCAACAAAATTTGTAGTTGTGCCTAGATGCAAAATCGCGTGCAAGGAAGTATAGACGCTTAGCTTTAGTTGTTAGGTTGTCAGAGATGTAAATTGGGGACTTAGGTCCATTAAGCTCAAGGTGGTTAGTGTTTATTTTGTTTTCCTTGTTACTTCTGTTAAACACTTTAGTGCACTGTACAATCTTTTCTTTGGCAACAACTGTCACAAATTCTGCTATTATTGTCTTATTTTCAGATTTTGTGTTAGAGCGAAATACATCTTTGATATCTGTAGGAGTGATTGTGGCATCAACCGCCTTGCCCAACGATACCACCAGCCGTACAAGGTCATCTTTCGTCTCATTATGTATTCTTGGCACGTTTCTTATTTCAATACTAGAGCTTCGCTGTTGTTTTTCCAATAGTTCCACCTTGTCTTCCAGAAATGCTATCCGTTTACGATCCTCCTTTCTTTCCTCTTCCAAACTATCAATCCTTTTTAGGAAATTATCGTACATCGCCGAATTAAAGTCCACTGCTTGCTTTAAGGAATCATTTTGACACTTTATTTCGTCCATTTTATGCATGAGTTCCTTAAACATGCCCTGTACTTCTACTTTATACGCCAGTAAGTCCGATTCCGCGTCATCTTCACGTCTTCGTTTCGGCCGATATGTGATGGTTTCGGTGTTTGAGCCATATGATATGTTTGGATCAGAAGCAAAGTGCGTTTGTAACGCAATGTTAGGAACGCATTGAGGTATTGGCGTACTTGTTGACGGCTGCGCCAATGTGTCCGAGGGCGGTTGCGGAGGAGCTAACAACTGCGGAGCTGCCGGGGACGAGGGGTGAGGCGGCGGGGAGTGTTGTATTTTCATCATGCAAGCCGTCGAGAGTACCAGGGCAATATGAATTGAAAGAAGTATGTTTAACTCGGAGCGTGTCAGGTGTCTAGTTAACTGGTTAGTAATCGATAACTTTCATACAATTTGACTTTCCGTCCAGATTGCATAGACCCCCCGTCTAACCGAATGTATGATATTACAGCTGTCTTTGTCTTCTCAAGCAATTTTAAAGAGTTTGTCCTTGTTTGCTCTTTTAGGATTGTTAGTAAGTACGTTTCAAAGTTACTCACACATACATCCTGTCTGGTAAAGTATCGGGCCTCAGCGCTAGTTGAACACCTCCTTTGGTTTATGCACTCCTATTTTGCGGGACTGATTTTTGAGAGTAATTTAATGTATTTTTAAATAAAGGAACTAAATATTTATCACCAAAAGCCGTCTGAGCTCCTCAGAGATCCGAGAGGAGGGGAATTGAAGCAATAGGGATCAGTATCAACAAATTTTAACACGATCGCAACAGAAAACAACAAAAAAACATCTATCTATCTACTGTGCCTCTTTCTTATACTACTATCCGCGAATGTGTTAACAGATTCACAAACAAAAGATTTTCTATTCCCTTTTTGCAATTAGTCTTCAAGGTAAGTTCATATCTGGAATATGACAGTTAACATATGTGACATTTTGTTAACCATCTGCCTGATATGCTATAAGAGACTGTGAAACTGGAAAAAGCGTAAGAATGACCTAACTATAAAAATGTTGCAATTACCTTAGCGGCTTCCTCGCGCGTAGAGTAGCGGGCGAGTGCGAGGCCCTGGTTCAAGTACAAATGGAAGTTCTGAAGAGGACCATGCTGGATGCAGAGGGTCTTCAGGGTCGACCCGTCGATCTAGTGACAAAATATCGTATAGTTATATAATGAAAAGACAATCATGTAGTGATTAATAATAATTTCTCCTATTAACAATCTTATTGAAAAAATCTCTAAATCCCTGTGTTCTAGGTAATAAGTAAGTAATTTTCAGTCAGAATAATTCTACATAGACAAAACAAGATGACTGTTGAGATCAAAATTAAAAGTTATCAACAGCCACGCCTAGTAGGTAATAAAATCATATTTTTTCATACGAATTTAATAAATCAAGTTACGATTTTACTAATAATAGTTACAATTGTATTGTAGATATTATGTCTTATGTATTTAACTACTTTATTAATAAAAAGCACCTACTATTATGTAACGTTTTCGCAGTATTATGTCATCATTTCATCTTTTGTGTTAAATCAGTGTGTTTTAAGTAGTTGTTGCCACTCTCTATTTACTATGTATTTATTAATCTGTGGTAAATGATGCTGGTGTAAAAATAGCACTTTATCGATGTTATTTGTAGCCAATATTGTTCTACATTGTTTTTTTACCCAAATAAAAAAAAATATCTATTTAACTCCAATTTCAATGACTTGAATGATTTCAATGACTGGCCGTCAACGAGGGAGAAACCGCCACAACAGCAGCCAAGTGGACAGTTTGTCTCTCAGCCCAAAATAATCGCGTTCTTAATCCCTCACCTGTGCCGTCAGGTTCTTCAGTAGCAGCCAAGTAGAAGCCTGCCACGAGGACACCGGCCTCTGCGCGTTGTGGTGCGGCCAAGGCTTGTTCAGACCTGGTGGGGCAGGCCTGGGCTTTCCTCCCCACGCGTCCGCCGGCGGCTTCAGGCCTCCAGCACCAGGGGTCGCTGGTGGCGCGTAACTCCATGTAGACGAAGACAGCGACCGCTCGCCACCCGGTGGTGACGTCTTGCCGCCTGAACAGTACAATATAAGATTATATACAATGAAAGGCACCTCTTCAGGTGAGCTGTTTATTGGACTTCATTATTGAACCCAAGAACTTGCACGCAGACATATTAAGAGAAAGATTCACGCACACATTATTGAGTATGGGTAAATAAACAATGGTCAGACTATAGATAGTATATGTACAATACTCAACTAAAATTTTTATACTCAAGAATAAGTTCTTACAAAACGGGAATGCGGCCAGCAGACCATGTATATGATAAATATACCACCTACATGATATCACAGAAAAATACTGGTAACTGATACTATTCTAGACCAAATAAATCTTGTTTCGTTAATTTCGCTTCATTTTGGGCGGGAAGTAATACCAGTTAAGGTTGTTTTTGGATCGCAATATACTCTTAATTGTAAGGGGTGTATATAACTATAAATAGTAATCATACCAAGCATATCAGTGTCCTTGATCGCGGCGAGCGATAGTGGAGAACGCACCACGGAGCCCGGCGTCATGGCCGGATCATCTTCTACGTTCTTCATCTGATTGCCCTGGGAACAAAATAAATTGTTAAAGACTAACTTGTTATAAATATTATACATGTAATGATTACAACATAGTTAAGTAATATAAAGGCCGTATTTTATCACTTTATAAAATAATATGTTATTATTATGTCATAACATAGAATAGTATGCGATAAAAGAAAAATGCCTTGTCGATACATTAAAGGAAAACTGTCTTAGATAAACAAACAATAACATTGGCATGAAGACATAACAAACATTAATTAATTAATTGCTGAATAATTGGTAAGTAAACAACTATCAACATAGTTTATTTTTTTAAATAATCATTACAATACCCAGTCCAAGCAAACAGTCATGTCCATGCACACACATGCTCATAATGTATCTGGAATCGATCTCGGAGCCTTTGGGTTAGTGGCTGACTAGACTATTCTATACAACTAAACATATTGTCATATTTTATACCCTTTTTTTACTTTATATAATTTCTTTAATAGTATGTGTTATATTTGGAACCATGTTGGTAATAATTCATTCATCCATCCATCCGCTCAAAAATGTGTACCAGAATTATCAGCATACCTTCCATGGCTTGCCAGGCTCAAACTCTGGTACGAGATCGTACACTGGCTGATGGGCTGGGTGTGCAGGCCACGCGTCCTTGCCATCAGCGACATCTGCGCCATTGTCGCCCCATCCCTCCGAACCGCGTCCAACTCCCCATGTGCTTTGGGAACAACATTAGATACAATTGAAATGAACCAATTTTTACATTTCAAAGTTCTGGCCAATATATTATATGACAAAGAGCAGCAAAATATTAGGCATTCTACTAACTGCAGATAGACGTGTTATTTAAAAAAGTTAACTTGTTTACAAATAACCAGCATTTCAAGGGGTCATCTAAAACAATTGTAAGGTATATTTTCTGGCGTCGACCAGAGAAATCGCATCTTAGAACTTCATTATAATTTATTTCTAACTCAAACTCCAAATCTCTTCATTCAGTTTGTCTTTGCAAATTGAAAAATGAAGTTAAAAACTACTTTGAATCTAACACTGGTGCAGATTTCCAATAGTTAAGGTGTCCTAAAAACTACTCACGAGTCAGGCTGCAGACCAAGCTGGTTGAGCTGAGGGCTAGTGGTAGATTTGGCCGTGCCAGGTGCGCGGCTAAACTCTGACCCCTCGCCGTCCTTGTCCAATGAGGGCAGCTTCCACTGATTCAGCCTCGACTGTTGATTGCCGCTCGCGCCATAAGCCTATGCCGGAGATTACAAGATTAGACATGAATAGGAAAGATCATAATAATAATTCATATGGGCCCATTAGGTGAAAAGAAGATTGTTTAAGCACCAAATTTCTGATGAATTTTAACTGCGAGCTGTGCTTAGAAGTAAGTGGAATGTCTCTAGTTCTGGACTATTGAAGCTGTTAAAATAACTATGCTTTATATATCAATATATCAGTAGTACAGTCAACTGACATTAAAAATTATTTATTATGTGAAAATTTATTTATTGCCTGTGGTTACAGGCAAAAATGTCCAATATGTAAGGTCAGTGGACTAAGTATTCTTCAGCAAATAATCGATTAGGTATGCCAACATGACTGGACCTTGATATTTGATTGTTCATTGGCTTTTATCCTAGGCAGGCAGAATGGATGCGAAACTGGGAATCTTTACATTATATGACAGCAACTACTTTAGGATGACACATACTGCTTGGGTGTCTTTAGAGATGCTCATGTCACTAAAGTTGTTCTGCAGCGGTGCAAGAGGATCATGGCTCGGCTTGAACAGGTCCGCGCCGCCGGGTTGCTGCTTCATGTACAGTGCTTGCTGATTCGCGATCTGGTTCTGTACATAAATATTAAGTATGAAACACTCAAATTACACTTTATATATAATTATGGAGATGTTATCATGTTTATTTTTGTTTTTGACATGATAACATAAAAATGATAAACAAGAACCTCTTATCTTATCTATCAATACCATTTAATAATTTCACTGAATTTGTAGGTTAAACAAGAAACTAAAATCATGGCTGGCGTCATGCGTAAACTACAACTAAAATCATCACCATCAGCTCATTAAACGTCCCCACCGAGGGTCACGAGCCTACCCGTATAGGCCTAAGTCGTCCACGCGGGCCCAGTGCGGGTTGGCCAACTTCACGCACAACCTTTAAATCTCTTCGCAGGCGTGCGCAGGTTTCCTCACGATGTTTTCCACCGTAAGAGCATCGGATAACGTCCATATATTTTTCGAAAACACATTGGTACGTGTCGGGTTTTGAACCTCAGCCCTCCCGGTAGGAGGGCGACAGTCCACATCATGTAGCCACCGACGCTTTTACGACAACTAGAATAAACAGATATCTTACCTGCAAAGCAGTGATTTGTTGTTTGGCCTTGGTTATCTGCACCGAGCACTGCAGGCTAATGTGGAGTTACCCTTGGGTAGTGCCAGTGAGTGTTGCTGCACCAACTGGTGAAGTACCTTGATCTACAATAAAACATTTCTCATGTATTAAGTGTAGAAAAACTTGTACCACAAATATTGTACTATTCTTTCATAAATATAAAAACTTGATGTGATCCTATTCTTTCAAAAATATAAAAACTTGATGTGAACATTTATATTATTGCCTTGTTATATTATAAAGAAATTATAAAATTGGACAGTTTGTATAAATGTTATATTTAATTTCAATAAAAGACTTTGTTAATCAACTACTTGTCGATGCAATTTAATGTGTTAATTTCCAAATAGCCCTGCAATATTTTTACCTGCTGCAAAAGCTGATTCAAAAGTACAAGTGTCTGCGGTGCCAATGGCTGGTTCAGGATCTGATGGTTGAGGTATCCAGTAGACACGGCCATCTGGATCTGCTGCACGAGCATCCGCAGCTGTGCGGTGCTGGGCTGACCACTGTTGCCAGTGCTGCTACAAATATTATTACACATTAGATTTTGGAATAATGAAATATATTGATGTCGGTAATAGTAACTTAGTAACTGCGTTTTGGTTGACCACCTGCGGGGTTACCACCATCTCTTAAAACAGTGTTACAATAATATTACTTCATCTTTTCTGGTACAAAATGCTGACGATCATATAACAATACTGTTTTAAGAGATTGTGGTAACCCCCCTGATAAAATGATAGCAAGCTAAATCATAGGCATGGATGCGATCATGTTTGGTGACCCATTTGTGTAATGGTTGAGACGTCGGCTACTACACCAAGGGTTCTATTCCCAGTACAAACATTTGTGTGCATGAACCTGTGCGTTTGTATTGGGAATTATATATAATAATTTAAATGTTAGATTCCAAAAAAAATTTCATATTATTCATAAAAACATAAAGATTCTTATAATGATCATCTGCATTGACTGGCTCAGATATTTAATAACAAATATCGACGCTTTAACAGCAAAACAAAAGAAAAAAACAGCCAATTGTTAAATTCCAACAAAAGTTTAACAATTGTTAGCATTAATGCTCTGTATAGTTTGTTAGTCACTATAATACAATGTAAACATATTATATTACATATGAATGTATGAAGAACAAAAAGCAATCATCATTATCAGCTCAATAAACGTCCCCATCGAGGGGCACGAGCCTACCCGTGAGGGAATTTAGGCCTTCCGTCGTCCGTCCGTCCTTCCGCCGTCGTCCACGCGGGTACAGTGCGGCTTGGACAACTTCACGCACAATCTTTGAATCTCTACGCCAGGCGTGCGCAGTTTTCCTTCACCGTAAAAGCGTCGATAACATAAATATAATTTCAAAAATTCTAAAATGTATTGGTATGTTGCGGGATTTGAACCTCAGCCCTTCCGGTAGCAGGCGGGCATCAGTCCACACCATTGAGCCACTGACCAAAAAACAATATGGTCACTCAATTACTTGTCAATACAGTAATTAATTTCTAATTACCATATTCCAAATAAAAGTCGTCTGCTGTTCAGAAGGCTGCACCACAAGCTTGAAACAAAGCATCTGTTATATGTATCAAAAATGACTAGAACTCCAATTACCTGGCCGGTTGTACGAGTGCTGATGGTGCACTCGCGGCGGCTGGCTAAGCAGTTTCTGTGCCACAGCAGGCGAGACAGCGGCACGTTGGGGGGAGGCTGGAAGGGCGCGTGGTGGCCAAACTGGTCGTCCCTACCCAGCCATCACCTCGACCGCCCGACGACAACAACTCGAAAGCTTCCTCGGCGTTCATGTCGCGGCTGCGCAGGGCCGCTTCAGCCTCCTCCTTCTTAAAGCCCATCTCTACTAGGAACCTGTGGAAACGTTTCAAGTTTAGGACTAATTTTTATTTTTCTTGGCCCATATTTTTAATGGACTATTGGATAATATATGTTTGTGTATTGCATATAAAAGAGCTGAACTTTTAAATTCTATGAAGATTTTTGAATAACATGATACCTATTTCCAAATAAAGTTTTATAACAAACCTGAATTGCTTGCTATTCCAGATCACTTCCTTGGGAAGCTGCTTGCCAAGGGGTCCAGCCTGTGGTGGTTTAGGGCCACCCCATTCGCCAATATCATCAGGCCAACCGCCACCAGGGCCCGCGGGTTTAGGCTTGGGAACGGGCCACAAAGCCGGTCCAGACGGATCGGGCCACGCCGAGGCATCGCGGTCAGGCCATGTTGGTGCGTGGGGTTCCTCCCATGAGCCGTTGCGTTGGGCGTGCGCCCCCCACACGGCGTCTGGCTTGGTCGGTGTGGGGGGAACGCGCTGTGGAGCCGGGGGGCCTTGAGCGGTCCCGCGGCCCGCCATGCCAGCCATCCCAGCGCGCTGGGCCCACAAGGATGTACCGTCGTCGAAGCCACCAGCCGCACGGCGGACTGTCGGCGGAGACGGCTCCTCCCATCCGGAAGATTTGATTGAATCCTTTGGACCCTGTCGGTAAACCCTTACATTCACTCACAAAAAAACAAAAACATAAGCTCAATTTCAAAATGATACATAATCTAAAGTGCTAAAATTAAGTCTGTACTTTACCTGAGCTCCCCACTGATTGACACCACCAGAGGGCATCATCTTGTTCGGCCCGGCAGCGTGCTGGTGATGCTGACTCCACATGTCGCCATTGAGCCGGCCCGAGATCCCGCCTCGGAGGTCGTGACGAGGATCAGCTGGCTGCTGTCGCGGATCGGCTGATCTGCCGTGGGGGTCGAGACGTGGATCTCCCCCGCGGGTGGTTCACCCCAAGCGTTCCAGTCGTCTTTCTTGGGCACACCCCATTGTTGAGCGTGCTGAGGCGGTCCAGCCGGCCATTGCTGCGGCGGAGGCGGTCCCGTCCAAACGTTCGCCGAGTCAGCGGCGTCATCGTCTTCACCCCACGTTCCGCCGATGTTTGTTGTCGGTGTGTGGCCCCATGGCGTCTTTGCCGCTGGCTGCGGGGGCGGTTGCCCTCCGTTTCTGAGATTAGCCTCCCATAGGTCAGTACCGAGGAAAGCGCCGTTGTTGACACTCGGCTTCCATGGTGGCCCTCCAGCTGTCGGCTCCACCTTTGAACCAGGCTCCGGTGTTCCAGGTACATCCCAGTTGGTGTCTTGGTTCACATGTTGCTGTAAAGTTGAACAATAATTAGATTTGGTTATTAAAACCTAATTACTATTAATAATAAGTAAGTACTATATCTTTTATAATAATATGTAAATTTATACTTACTCCACCCCATCCATCCTGACTAAAAAGAGCCTCCCTCATGGAGTTAATCTCAATCTTAGCTGACGATGTGCTGTTGACATTATTCCCGTTGTTGCCATTGGCAGAGCCGGCCCATTGGTATTCGCGGCCGGGTTAGCTGGATTTGCACCTCCATTATTCCCGTTTCCAGCATGTTCGTACCTGAGTAACAATACCAAATAACAATCATACAAAGTACTACATTAGAGCCAATATATCCAATACTGATTGCATAAATAAATGATATTAAGAAGTCTTGTTCGACATACCATTACTAGCAGGCGCACCATTGTTATTCGACTGTGAATTGTTCATGTTAGGCGGGAGCTCTGCCAGTTTTGGCTTGACGTGGCACTGGTTGCGGTATTTGATTACCATTCGCCTTATTGCTGTTCACTGCAAGAGACAAAAACAAAACTAATATAATGCATTGAAAGGAAAACCCCAAACCGATATAGTTTAATGAAATTTCATAACTTAAAATTAATCAATGGTAACTGGTTCTTTAATGATGACTTTGTGGTATTTTAATGTTCTATTTAGGAACTTACTGTCGGCTTGGGAAGTAGGCGGCCGCTGAGCCGTGTTATTCCATTGTTGAGTATTGTTAGATCCACTATTTGTTTGGCCACTGGAGTTGCCGCCCCAATTCCCACCTAACAAAAAATATTTGTTTTTTTCTGTTATTAAAGTTGTAATATTACAAAAATTAAAATATTAATTAAAGTATTAGTAAAAATTTAAGATTTATTACCCAATTACGTTTAAGAAAACGGTTACAAGAATGCTATATTAGCATTCATGTTATGTTGTACATTATATAAATATGTAGTAGTAAAAAAATAGTTTTCTTTTTATCTTAGGGAACCAAAGCTTATTTAATCTTAAAAAAATTGCTACCAAATGACTAAGCCAAAATACAAACTATCAGAAATGGGCCGGGCATCCTTATACAACCCAAAGTTCCCAATCCAGTACCACAATATTACCTCTAGCTGTAATATCAAACATGATAAAGTGATTACCGTTGTTATTGGAAGCAGGTGGGCTGCCCCAGCCCGTAGTAGTGTTGAGGGAGCTCTCGCCACCACCACAGAGACGAAGGCGGAGCGGCACGCCCCAGCTGTCCAATTGCGCGGCGGCCATATTCTTCACCACGTTCTCTTCATTCCTAACCAGTTCCAACATTCCGTCCAAAGTGAGATCACCATTCGCGAATTGTTTCAGAGCGGACTTCGAGCTCACCGCTCCAATACCTTCTTTATTGTCATGGTATGTTCTAGCAGATGTGTCGTAATCAGTATTCATTCGAGTTTTCGTTTTGCATATCATATCACGAGCAGACTTTTCGTTTATTAGTTGCGTCTCGCAAGGCTCATCTCGTCTAATACAAACTGAGGGTTTAAAAGCGTAATCAGACTTGTTCATATACTCAGGCGCTCCAAACGCCATCTTATACTTTAAGTTAAAGCTACTGAAATATGGGTCACTGTATGAGATACCCTGGACTGTTATGGCGTTAATCTTTAAAGGAATGCAGTAGTTAGGCGTATCGCCAATCATTTGGTTTTGTTGGATACTATCAACAAACTCTACATTATAAATATTATTATCTACCATTTTTACACTAACTCGCTGACTTTCATTCTTCTTATAGACTCGCTCAAAAGCACCAAATTTATTTGTGTTCACCACCAATGTCGCGGTGGAGTAATTACATTGCATTGGTTCGGTAACAGTATCAATATTGGAGTAACAATTATCCTTAATTAGACATGGAACACATAATATTACAGAAACATTAGACATCAGACAATTATTATAAATAGAATAATTTTCTACAATATCCACCTAGTACTATACTTATGTTCACAGATTGCATATTGTTTCAATTATAGACTAAGTAACAATGGTTCGTAGTGATGCAGTCAATTATGCAGGTAGCAGTGTTTAATGCCTCTATGGCAGAGGGCAGGGTGAGATCACCACTGGAAGCTGCTGCGGACTCGCCTCTTAGCCCCAGTTGGCCCAGCCCTATAACAATATGAAACACATTACATGCTGAATGATTATCATGTATAGTTTGAAAACTAACATATTCTTACAAACTCTACTTAATTGGTCATTTTAATATTTGTAGTAAAAAATGTTATCAATAATATTAAATAATTTATAAATAAATATCCTCTGACATTCACACAGTGCCATTTAGCCCCAAGTTAGTGTGAAACTAGTATTTTGGGTACAAAACAACACTCAAACACATATTTACTTTTTTTTGTAAATACATCCATATTATACATAGAAACACCCAGACCAATACAACATATTCATGCACAAAAATTTTTACTGCCTGAGAGCTGAATCCAGAACCCTTGTGTAGTAGGCGATGTCTCAACCATTTAACCAAATGGATTGTATTATTTATTACTTTAAGTTATTGGAATATTCAAAGCAGCCATACAAATCACCCTCACAAATACAGGACTACGGATCACTCCATGGTTGAGGAGACAGTATAGGCTCCTAAATTAAGAAGTGTTGTTTATAATTAGGTATATTGGCTTCATAAATTGAGGATCACTAGTATATTACAATATAATAAATAAGCTCAGGACCCAATAGGTCCCACATTATTGATGCTTGATGACATATTGATTGATATAACTGCACAGAAGTCATGACTGACATATTCTACTTCGTTAAGTGAGAATGATACATTGTATTAAAAAAATCATCACTAAATCCTTAAAAAATTTTTTACACTGACGTTAATTTACCCATTAAAATAGTAACCTTGTTATTATGTCAAGTTTAAACAAGGTTACATGTAAGGGATTTTCTTATCAATTAATTACCTAAACTCAGTACATTAGGGAAATTGAAGAAGTTCCAAGGTACATAATACTTAGTATGAACAAAACAAGATAAATGTCTTGTTATAGTTCATACAAAATATCAAGTAAGGAATGATCAGTACCCATTACATTAGCCATTTTGCATATAAATTCAATGATGTCGGGGGGGGCTTACCTTATAGGACGGACGAGAGGCTGAGCTGTATATCACAGATAATGCGGGCTCGGCAGATCCTTTAGCAGCTTAGCAGTCAGCTCGTACGTTTAGATTATCTGTAGGGACAAAGGAATCCTGTTTCATTGACACTTTTTAAGAATACACACGGCCCTTACTTTTCTATTAGCCCACCTTCCCACCATCATCACTGTTTTGACTTTAATTATAACTTAGAATTAATATAATTTACTTTGTTTTTGAGGTTATCTCAAGGTCTACGTTCATAAAACAACTACACATACTCTACAATACCTCTTACATCGATTTTACGGAAACCTATACCATCATCATGAATTTATTTGCGTCGCGTCGATGTGATATGGACACATATTTTAACATTTATAAATAAGATTGAAATCGAACTGTAAATCCGATTCCCCGATACGCCATTAGGCAGGTACGTCGAACAAGCACAAGTACTTACGGTACGACCACACCAAGACGAAAAGATTAAAACCAATTCACAATTTTCACATTTCTATATAAACCAATATTCTTTTCTTATGCCCAGGTAGGTACATATACTTATGTATTTGTGTATTTCGGCCTTGAGTCTCGACAACTCGATGTTGAATATCTACAGTCGTATACACAATATAACTATGCTCTACCATCTACAGTACCTATCTATATCTAGAGTGAAAGTTAGCACGACCCATATGACGAAAATGAAGCCTAGCATATCAAAACAAAATGTCTTACATAAGTCTTAAACACTAATAAAACAATAAATATCGAACATTACCAAAATTATTCTATTTTGCTAGCGAAAATACAAAAAATCTTACGTGACACGACCGAGCACAACGGTGTTATATTACTAGAGGGACTGAGACGGAAGATCAAGCATGTTGCTGACGTTCAATTTATTAGAGCGAGATAAAAGATATGGCCGAGAAAGCGATGCCATAAATGCTCAAAACCATTGCCTGGTAGGCATTAAACCCTATTTCTAAAAAGTAATAATAAGAAATACATACCTTGGTTTTGTATAGTTGTTGGCACATAACATTTAGAGATTTATACAAAATCACAATCCCAAACCCCCGAGAACACGGCTTCGACGGCTGGATGGAATGATTTCGTCGTCGGGGTTCGCACGAAAAGCTATTACGCGCTTGTATTCGAGATGTAGGTTGGCGTTATAAGAATGTTTACCGACTTGCGCCGTTTTGTCGTGGTCGGGTAACAGCAATTTTCTATACCTATCTATAAAAGTGTATGTATGCATAGTATTATCTATAGAGTAGCTCGGCACCTATCTATAGAGTGTTTTATAGGTACGTAGTTATACCGTACAGTTTCTATAGGTTTATACGTATAGGTGTTTATTTTGTACAGCGTGGTAACATACAGTAAACATTTATCAACTGCCTACTTCTGTTTTGTAATGGTCAATACGATTAATTTATTAGGGCAATAGGTAAACATTTTGTAGTCTCTTCTGTTAGAAAACACGGGACATAAAATAATAACAATCTGTACTATTTTACTAGTGTGACACCTCGAAGGGGGCTTTTGTGCCTTTGCTGAACCGAGTTGAGTGGTGCGCGTTATTATTTTACAGCAAGTTGAGCAAGTAAAGAGGACAAACTAAAGTACTCCAAGAATAGGTAAAGTAAAAAAGCAGATACCTGGCCATCTACCAATACTTACTTAAATGTAATGTAATTATTAGGTAGGTACTTAACTTACCAAGATTTAAACAAAAAACAGAGTTATTAGAGGCAATAATGTTTGTAACTCGAAGCCACCCAGCCAATGATGGCTTATTTGGGACAGTAAACAATAATACCAGAGAATCTATTATACCTAAATAATTCTACGAGTAACAACAGGTTCCATATCATCGTGAGAACCTAGGCAGGTACATACCTACCTTCCTTCCCTCCGCACTCAGTGAAATCAGCAGTAAACCTTTACATCATCTATCTATCACAGAAGTACTAATAACAGCATAGGTAGGTTCGGTAGGTACATAAATGAAGCAACGAGTTTGATACAGATAGGTAGATTTAGTCTATGTCTATTCGAATGATAATTAATAAGATAATGGATCCTATTCAACCTATCGCAGTTATATATCCACTGCTAGACATAGGTCTCCCCCATTTTGCGCCAGATATCCCGGTCCTCCGCGTTTCTCATCCAGCCTCGCCCAGCGATCTTTCGCAAGTCGTTGCTTCATCGGGCCGGAGGGCGTCTTACGCTACGCTTGCCGACTCACAGTTGCCACTCCAGAACTCGTCTGCTCCAACAGCCAACGGTTCTACGACATACGTGACCATCCCACTGCCACTTTAACTTGCTGATCCGGCGGGCTATGTCGGTAACTTTAGTTCTCTTACGGATTGGCTGCGGGATTGGTCCACAAGTTCAAAGTCACTCAACGCGCAATGGAGCAAGAGCAAGCTATGCTCGGGGTCTGTCCTAAAGATAAGAGCCGAAATGATTTTTTATTTATGAGATAGAACTCGTCGTAGAACCGATGTCAGTTGAAGCAGACGTGTTCTAGAGTAAATACCGTGTATTGGCTAGCGTAACCTTAATTAAAGAAATTGTGCAACGCCTTCTATTATCCTCTTGTTTAAGACATGCGCCTGAAAGTAAGGCAGATATTAAAATTCAGTAATATGAGGGTTTTTTTTATTCTTAGGTGCCTTCAATATATTGGTACATTCGATTTTCTTGCATCTTTGAATCTGCTTTTGCAATTAATTAAGTTTATTATAAACTGAGTGGCAGTCGAGTAGTTTCGCAGCAACCTCTTGGTCAAGCGGCAATGACACATGTGTAAAGCCACGGGGGCGCCGTGGTTTATACGTAATGTCAACCTTCATTTCGCAGTACTTAAAGTTAGCGTCCAAACGCTTCTTCGACTCGGCAGTACCTAGCGCATTCAAACCCGCTTATTGTAAACGTCGGCGTCCACGGGACGTGCTAGACGATCGCCAATTGAAGCGGTGAAGCTGTAAGGTCATCTGCGGCCAACAGCGGCAATGATTCCGGAATGGAGATACTGACATCTTAGGCGCGACGTTCACACGAGAGTCGAGTCGAGGCGCGGCGGGCGCGTTAATGGCGCTTGCTGCTTCTAGTTGATCTGCAGACTCCCTGCAAATCGCATAGTGTAATAACAGTTAGGACTGGTAGCCTTGCTGTTCCATAAAACTCACTAAACTTACTTAACTTACGAGATAGTTTTGAATAAAACCCTTTTGGAAAAATTCCTCAAATTTCTTTTATTATTTTAACCCAAATCTTTTACTATATAAATTAGTTACTTGTACAAGATCAAGCTCGTCTTCATCCTCGGACGGTGACATTTTCAATGTAGTTGACGATGCACGGTGTAATGAAAGAATAGCTGCATGCGCAATGACTCTACACGCTGCGACTTCGCGCGCTCCGTGCCTCGACGCCCGCCCTCGCCTCGCCCTCGGGGGAAGAAGCTGCATATTAAGAACAGATTCTAAGCTCATTTTGATTAGATCGTCTATTTGTGTCGAGAGAACTGGGTGTTTCCAAAAGGAGCAGCAACGTAGCACATACGTAAATTTCGGAACAAAAAGACAGAATTTTAAGATGCAAAGTGCATAATGTGGATCCATCTTTTATATCTGCTCTCAATAACATTGAAAAAAAAGCATGGAACGCTTTTGTCGATGTCACTAACAATCTCCTTGGTAACAAGAAATCTGAAGATTTTCGCGAAAAAATAAAAGTTTTATTGGACTGCTACTATAAAACACTATAAAATGGGATGCAATATGTCACTTAAGTTGCATTTTCTTCACTCGCATTTGGTTTTTTTCCCTGAAAATATGGGATCAGTCAGTGACGAACATGGCGAACGCTTTCACCAAGATGTTGTTGCATTTGAAAAGCGATTTCAAGGCAGATGGGAGCCTGCTATGCTCGCGGATTACTGTTGGAGCCTTATTAGAGAGACCCCTGCTACTGAGTACAAGAGAAAAGCCAGCCACTCCAAAAAAACTACGCCATTTCAATTAAAATTAGAATAAAATTATGGAAAATTCGTGATTTCGGACATGGATGTTTATCTGGACATTGAGATGTGATAGAGAGTGTATATTTGCATATTTTTATTACTTTAGTGGCAAGAAATAGTAATCACATAATGCGACCTCAGATAAAATCAAAAGTTGAAAATTTGTTGAGTAGTGTAATCATGCATCATGATCTAGGAACCAAAAATACATGGAAGGATGACTAAAATAACAACTGTACTGCATATCTTCATTCTTTTTTTCCTTAATGTATTTAATAGTGGATGAGAAAGAGACATGTGTTACGAGTCGTTTCATTATCTGGTACGTTGTCACAACTTGATTTGATTGATGAATTTGCTAGTGAAGGGAATGAATTATTATATTTTATCGATAGTTATGGTATCTGAAAATATTGATAATGTGCTCTAGCGTGGGTACTAAATTTTGCTTTCGATATGGAGGTCTGGGTTCAATTCTCACGGGGATTACTATTATGTAAGCTTCGATGGCGTCCTTCTCGAGGTTGTACAAGAATATGTTTCCTTAGACCAAACTATTCAACTTGGCCATAATAACTTAATCGCTGTCGGGCTGGGCGGCATTTGACAAGTTACGTCAGGTCTTCAAGTCGACAATTCGTAATGCTTAAAAACAAAAGTCTGAGCAATGCGTCCTACACGTACACATACACAGGTGAGACATTGACATGGACTACGAAACTGGTTCACTAGTTATGTCACTCAACGGTCAATGGAGGGGGCTATGCTCGGGGTTTCTCTTAAAGATAAAATCAGATTTACTACGGTGGAGACTCGATACTGAGTCATCTAGGTAGGTACTACCGCAGCGCTAGATATCGTCCCGTTAAATAAGAGTGCTATGCACTATTGTGTTTCGGGATGTAGACACTGTAGCTAGTAAAATTACCGGGTATAAGTGACCTAGCATCATCCCATTACACACCTCAAAGATAACTGTATATCTCCACTATTTGATGGATCTTATAATACATTCATACATATTATATACACCTTCCTCTTCAATCACCCTATCTACTAAAAAAAAGTGGTCAATTGCGAGTCGGACTCGCCCGTCGACGATTTCGCGGCAGCAAGTAACAAACTAACATATTTTTTTTTACTTAGGCACCTACTACAGCTTCATCACTGCATAGTATAAAGCAAAGTCGCTTTTTTGTCCCTATATATGTGCATTAAATATTTGATAATACACAACGGCTTTTGATGCGGTTTTTTTTAATAGATGGAGTGATTCAAGAGGAGGGTTCATATGTATAATAAGATCCATCAAATAGTGGAGATATACAGTTATCTTTGAGGTTTCTAATGTGATATCGTAAATAATTTCATTTTTTCCGTTTACTTTGCAAACGCAGGCTGCATCCTACAAGATTTATCAAAATAATGTACCAAGTATTGTACACATTGAAAAGGTCTGCAACATACGATTTCAATGAATGTTTTTGTAGAAATTAGTTCAAAAAATAGAGGTACGTAGCGTTTGCGTCGGTACCGGCCGCCAGGTGGGAGCGTGCCTATATAATATGCAATATTACCATCGCACCCGTGCGAAGCATGGGCAGGTCGCTAGTCATTAATATGAGAAAGAAAGTGGTTCACAGTTTATGACGTAAAAGGAACGTTTCCATATATTTTGTATGAGATTATTGATATGTGACGTCATTGCTCACTATTATAAATTGACCTAATATCTATTCGTTTCAGTTTATTTAAAAATACAATATTGCAAATAAACAACAGTGATCAATGAAACGACATATAAAATAAGGTGCGCTTTTATAAAAAAGGTTTAGTATTTTATTGCGGATGGTGGAGAATACGAATTGAATCAGTTTACAAATTGAATGAGTACAGCATCAAATTTTAATCCTTTTAAAGAAAATTCATTGTGCAAATAATTGTCGGGGCAGAAGTGCTTAGAACAGATCCTGCTGTGGGTCTTCCAGTTCCAGTCGGGTCTCCCGACTCGTCTCATCCACTCTTGTTTCATCTTTTCATCCTTTGGGAAACTGTAATATTATAATAAACCTTAATATATCTGCTGATGTTGCTTCGCCGGAAAGCCTAAAATATCGATATGTAAAAGCCACATCACTAGTTGAAATGTTTACCTAGAAAATTTAATTAGGATTTTTTGAGAAAAAGTAGACAAATACTGTTTTGGCTTTTATTTGAAAAGTACAACTATAAGTAAGAAACATTTATATTATAGTTTACACACATTTCCTGATTTATTTAATATAAATTTAACCAAAAACTCACGAATGAAAGTGAATCTTTTCACCACTGCTTTCTTTCTTCCCGAATGAATAACAGCCGTCAATTACACAAGACATGTTTTTATGACCTAAAACATTCATAAGGAACGAGCACACATAAGATAAATCACTATCTGAGCGCAAATTAAACAGAAAATAATTTTCTTATAATCAGGAGCCGCCAAACCACTGACAGTACTATAATCCGGCCATGTAAGCAAGGTGTGAAACTGTTTTTAACAATCTTTAAGAATGCACGTCAAAATGTGATTTTGAATTTAGTAGTATACTGAATAAGTCCAATGACATAACATGGTATTGAGTCCACTGACAGATGTGACGACCTGTTAATTATGAGAACTATGTTCAGTTTGCGGTCTCATTTTCGCCTACGCAAAATCATGTAAGGAGTGAGAGCAGCAGGTTTACGTTTTTAATCGCTATTTTAGCCCGGATTCCATGCTTTAGTTAAATTTCTATATGATCATGATCATCATTAATTTCATCATCAAACAAAGATACTAATGACGCGGCAGCATGGTTCATGATCTTAGTCTGTTCCAAAAAAGAAATTATTTGTAGAATGACACTTGACAGTGACAGTAGGTAACCATAACAAAAGGAATCGATTCATTTGACTGTTCAATTTTATTTCTTTAGTATTGATACTGTTATCGTTTACTTATTCATTATCACTCACTAATAGTTGTAACTATTTTTCATTACCGTGTGAGTTTCCCGATAGCCATGTTGTGTGTCGTTTACCTGATATGCCTCGCCGATTCTGGGGTATAAGGAGGCTTTTAAAAATGCCTCTTGCGGAGGCTGGAGATCAATATTCTATATGGGTGAGTAAGCATTGGTTTGTTTATTCAGCTATTTTATGAAATTCCATTGATTTTGGAGTGAAACCTCAAAATAAGATCGTTTTAGTTTATTGAAATATTATTTAGTGCGATTGCGCCGTTTTATCTCATCGTAGCTTCCTTTGTCTTATTTGTTTACAATGACCTCAATTTTTAGAAAGGCTGCTATTACAAAATGTATTGAAAATAAATCATGTAAGCATAACAATGGCTTTGAATATTATATGATCTGTTGTATAAGAAAACTTTAATTTACAATTATGTTTAAACTGATTTTATTTTAGGTGGGATTGATTTATATCTTCAACTTGATTGTTGGTACTGGTGCCCTAACATTGCCAGCTGCTTTTGCACGTGCAGGATGGGGGCTAAGCACCATATCCTTGGTGTTCCTGGCCTTCATGAGCTTCATGAATGCCACATTTGTTATAGAGACTATGGCATGTGCTAATGCTGTCTATAAATGGAAACGCCTGCAGTCTATTAAGAGGGAAAGTGTAAGTATATTTATTAATTATAATAATATTATTAGTAGCCTATAAGTACAATAATGTTGTTTACAATCTGACATTATGCACTGGGCCAGAATTGGAGTTAATTGACTTTTTTAATGTCATAAGTGAATGGGTTATCTATATGCCTAACCGTGACTGATGCAGTGTGGAAAAAAATTAAGTACAGTAGGTAACATTATTTTCCATCAACACTCCCCATTCAAGGCGACTGATGTGAGGTCTCTTATATCCGGGAATTTATCTTACTACAGTGCCCTCATCTCAAAACACAGAAGTACTACATAGTTCTGGTATTTACCCATATGGAACTGAAAACAGGTCCCATTAACAAATCTATTGGTCAATTTACATATTTTAAGTTTCCTTATTTGCTTTGTAATAATAAAACTACTTTGACATATCTGCATCTTGAAGATACCTTTAAACTCAAAGACCTTTGAATTCAAAGAACTTTTATCAATATATATATACCTATATATATATCTAGAAAAATACTAATGTGTATTTGTAATTATTGTGCAATCCAGATATTTAATTTTGATCTAGGTATTGTCTCATGAAAAACCTTGAAATGAAATGGTTGTTTGTGACTTAATGTTTAATTTAGTCTATTTATTATTCATATTGTTAAATGGTTTATGTGTATGTAATTACTGGCCATATGTTTGCCACAAATTCATTTTATAATAATAACCATACTTGTAACTATACCATATTTCAAAAGGCTTATCCTGCTTAGGTTTTTATTTATTTTAAGGCTAAACTAAAAAATAAATCTCTTTAACATGTTATTGCCCACTTTTTTGTACACTGATACCCAGTCTCATTGAGGTCCAAGCCAGTGGGTGTTCATGGGCGAGGGCACTATGCTTGCAAAGACAGTGGTCCCTGCTTGTGAATGTGTTTGATCCTACTGATTGGTCTCCTCTGGTCTTCTGTCCTTTGAAATATGTGGCTGACTGTACTGCCAATTAAAACATTTTGATAATTCTTCAATAGTACCTATAACAAATATGAATTCTTGATTTTTTTTCTGTTTAAATTATAATCTTGGGAGTAATGAAGAGGTCTATACTTGTTGCTATCTGCTTTAACACATGGAAAGCCGGGAATCCAGACACAATAGAAAATCTATTGTCTGCCGCCTTTAGGCGTCATTGCCGGTCAAAGGGTTAATAATATCAATAAATATCCACTGACATTCACACAGCGCCATCTAGCCCCAAGTTAAGCGTGAAGCCTGTATTATGGGTACTAAACAATGGATAAACATACTTATATATTTTTTTACATAGAAAACACCCAGACTTATTACAAACAAACATGTTCATGCACACAAATGTTTGTACTGCCCGGGGATCGAACCCTTGGTGTTGCAGCCGACGTCTCAACCGCAACCAAATGGGTCATCAATATATTTATAAAAAAATATTAAGCACTATTAAAACTGTTTAACCTCTTTTCCTAGATACAAAGCTATGACTCTGATGAGGAGTCGGTCCACATACACCACGATGAGCTGGAGGAGCCTCTCGTTTGCGGCGAGACCATACCGTCGAGGTACTACAGCCTGGAGAGGCGCGTGGAACTTGGCGAGATGGCCAACTTATTTCTAAGTCGAACTGGCCGCACCATGTTCTATGTAACACTGTGTGTCTACCTGTATGGAGATCTGTCCATATATTCTGCAGCAGTCGCCAAGTCAATCATGGATGTTGTTTGGTAAGATAATCAATATATTAAGAGTTGTTTTTATATTATTTTATGCTTTACTATATCATCTTTGAGACCCCTGACGAAAACATGATTGAACTAAAATAAAATCCACGACAGTATACAAGTGGGTATATAACTATTTTTTTATTAAAATATTTAGAGAAGTCCATAAAATTTGGCATGTAACATGCTATATATAAAATAACTTTTAAATATTACTGAGGACCAGTTTTTGTTAGTGTAATTTTTGTATTAATGTTTAATCAAGTGTATGTACACTGTATGACGTACTAGGCATGACATATTCATGAGTTTATTGTTATATACATTTCAAGCATACATTTTTTTTGTTCAAGTTAATGTTTTTGTTTAATTTATTACTCTGAATATGTTTCCGAATACCATTTGCGGCCGAAAAGCATGTTACGAAAAGAAATAAGCTCTGTTAAATCGGTATATTAATTAAATAAGAATTTATTCAGACAATCCGAGTGGTGTGATTGTTAAATAGTCTGCAAATACACTAAGGGGTCCGCAAAACCGTGCGAAATGGAAAATGCGGACAAGGAAGGCCGACCCCAAGTAAATGGGAAAAGGTCTAAACAGAAGAAGAAGAGACACTAAGGGGTCCGAGTTCGATCCCTGTGCTGTATTAACATTATATGCCTGCATTTGTATTGGTGTTTTCTATTTATAATATGTATTTACAAAAAAAAAGCAAAAGATATCCACAACAAAGGTTGTCTTCAATAAATACTTTTTATTTTAGAAAAAATAACCAATGTTTTACCGCGCGTGTCGCGTGAGCTGCGCGCGGGATCCGGAAGACCAAAACAGATGGATTGTAAAGTGTCGTAATATCAAAATTTGTGGATTGCTTGAGCTCCACAGTTTAAATTATTGTACAAATCATCATCATCAGCTTATGTCTCCACCGATGGGCACGAGCCTACCGTATAGGGTATTGTCCACGCGGGCCCAGTGCGGATTGGCCGACGCACAACCTTTGAATCTCTTCGCAGGCGTGCGCAGGTGTGCGCAGGTTTCCTTACAATGTTTTCCTTCCTACTTCACCGTAACAGCGTCAAACGTACATATGATTTCGAAAATTCGAAATCTGTACGTGGCGGTATTCCTGCACCCTCCAGATCGGAAGCCAACAGTCCACACCAATGAGCCATCGACAATTGTATAAATAAACATTGTAAAACAACAGAGAACATACTCATAAATGTTGAATATTTGTCTAGTGCACCGTTGCCTGCAAACATGTCAGAATCGGGACAGTGGGAGCAGCTGGCGTGTCTGAACACCACGTCGGCGCACACCTACACCCGTATCGAGGTGTACAGGACCAGTCTGCTCACCTTCGTGGGGGCAATGGGTCCCTTCGTCTTCTTCAATGTGCAAAAGACGAAGTACTTGCAGCTGTTCACGTCGGGCATGCGGTGGTTGGGTGAGCTTATTTATTCGTAAAGTCTGATGATATTGTTTAAAATAAGAGTTTCAGGTTCTTTCTTAAATTGAGTTAGGGATAGCGCTATATACGATAATGAGCAGCACCCTAACTCTATTTAAGTAAAATTCAATGCTTGAGTCTTGTTCTAGAATGCGAGCCTAAATCTGCAGTCTACTAAAGTTCGTAAACAGACAATAGCAGTTTTCTAGTATTGACCGAAAATCCTACTTCATTATTGACAGTAATATAAAGCTTATATTGTTATTTACCAAACGAAAATTGTTTTCTCAGTAAGTCCTTTTTAGATAGCGACAGGCTTAATCGCCTACTAGGCATAGCTTTATTCAGACATTATACGGAAGAAAGAAGCATGTTGTAGTTTCGAGCATAACATTTATAGTTAAGTGCTATAAGTAAGAATTATATCCAAGGTATGTAGGTGTTATCGGCCAAACCCAGTACTTAGGTAGGACTAGGCTATCTTAGTAAATGCGTTCGTGCATAGGATATACCGTTTAGCCTAGGCTAGCTAGCTTGGTTTCTTGAACTCGGGTTTCGCTGGTAACATAGGTAATATGGAATTAAGTTATTTGTTCCCAATTCATATTTATGAATTGTTTTACTCATCATATACTTTATGTGAAAAAATTTAATACAAATAAAAAAAATCAAGTCCTGCAAAATCGTTATGGCAACGCCCCTTATTGACAAATGCAATACAAAAATAAAAATAATAAAATTTTAAATAACCCTGCATAATCGTTTTGGTAACAAACCAAATTGTTACCAAAACGATTTGATATGCTAGGTAACGTCGATAGTTATTATTCATACTTAAGATATGTACAATAAAATAATTATAAATTCGCATCAGTTCGCTCCAACCAACACCAAGTACCTAGTTTCTGCGTCGTCGGCACTTAGCTGACATTATTAAATTCTATTATAGATATCGATGAGCGTATCATCCATTTGAATAACACGTTTCCAGTGTCGGCCGGCCTTGAACTTAACAGCGCGCCATTGTGCGGAGTGGAGACGGTGTCTTATGTCACTTTAGGTGACACCAGTAAATCACATTGGAATATTAAAATATATTATCAAACTCTCTCAAAATAATATCGACCGATAATATTTAAATGGGCTTTTACCTTAGTCGTAGTAGGGTTTTATTATGTAGCATTACATAATAGTTGTTAATTTATATTTTTTCCTTTAATGCCACTCTGTCATGGTCGGGCACAATTTCCATTCTAATTAAATTTGAGGCTATGTAATTTGTAGATAATCTTCAATAATTAACTTTGAAGAACTATTATTGGGTGTAATAGTTTTTCAAAGTTTTATAATATTATGGTTGTCAAATTTTTAAGTTATTTTTTTATACACCATTCAACATACTCCTGGCGCCCAAGTTTGTGCGCATAATAAAAAATACTTAACTTTTTTATCCAAAATGCCGCATTGTTTTACTCATGTACCTATTATATATTTAATTATTGTATTTTCCACTTTCCATTACCATCAATAATTGCTTGTTCCAGCGTTCGCGATAATGATCTCAATGGCTATCCATCTACTGGTAGGGCGAGGGCCACAAGGTCATCCGCCCGCCTTCGACGTGACGGGCATGCCCACGCTGTTCGGCGCCTGCGTCTACTCCTTCATGTGCCATCACTCCCTGCCCGGCCTCATCAGCCCCATCAGAGGCAAGAAGAGACTTGGCCTCCATTTAGCCCTAGATTACACTCTTATAAGTGTATTTTACTTACTCCTAGCGTTCACAGGGGCGTTCGCATTCGCCCATCTCAGTGATTTGTACACTCTGAACTTTGTGCCGTCGAACAACGATAATATATTTCTAGAAATAGTCGAGTACTTCCTAGCTCTCTTCCCCGTTTTCACGCTCTCCACCAGTTTCCCTATAATTGCTATAACGTTACGTAACAACTTGCAAGGTCTTTTCTTGGACATGACGCGGTTGGACTCATACAATATTATTCTGAGGAAATTATTGTTTCCGATCGTCACTGTTACACCACCTTTGTTGTTGACATACTTTTTAGAGGATATAGGTGTTCTTATAGAATTCACAGGGTCGTACGCCGGCACCGGCATTCAGTATTTGATGCCAACGTTCTTAGTGATCTCTGCCAGGCGGCATTGTGTCAACCTGTTAGGTTTAGGAGTTTCGAATAATTATAAAAGTCCATTTTCGCACATTGCTTGGGGCATATTTGTTCTGCTTTGGTCCTTCCTTTGCATTGTATTAGTGTCTGTTAATATATTTGAAAAGAAATCATGACATTAAGCTAAATGCCATGCGAGGAATTAGTATTATATATTTTTCTCACCGTTAATTACATTACAAACATACATTATAGCAGAATAAAGAAAATAGTGTATGGTGGGCTGACACCCGGACTAGGATGACTCCTGTATTTTTACTTTATTTGTAGGGGATCCTATAAAAAAATACAAAACATTATCAGGTGTAAAACGATGGTCTATAGCATTCCCTTGAAATAATGGATACTACTATTTATAATAAAATTGTATAATGGAAAAGCCGCCATTACGTATTTAACTTTAATACCCAGTTGTACTTTTGTCTTTTACTAATTTTTAATAGAAATTGAATTAGTGTTATTGTAGTATTCCCTACTTATGCATGTTTCAGTTGATTAAATTTTAAATCCAATTTAAACTTGTGCGCACATCATCAACACTGGTTGATGTTCGTCTTCCTAGTTTTATAAGAGTGCGGTGTGTTTCATGATAATAATTAGGGTAAGGAGCAGGAGCGTATATTAAAAATAAAATATTGCCAAATAAAATAAAGTATATGTTATGAAATAAGAAAACTAAACCAGTTATGTATATTGCTTATAAATGAAATGTTTGCCATAAATTGTGTTAAATATTAATAATATTTTTAAAGACAAAACTCAATAAAGGAAGGTAGTTGTTGTGCACAATTCTAAATTAACTTTATTTTAAAAATTCTCACTTACCATTCTTTTTAAATGTTATTTAATGGTTATACATATTTAGTTTAAACAAAATATACCATTACCCCGAATACAGTTTCGTCAATATTTGCTCTAAACATATGATTATGTGAAAGTTACAATAAAGTTTATGTGATAGAAGATTAAATACATAAACGCAACTTACATTGTGTAACTAGCCAGCGTTTAGTTCGGTGATACCATTTCATAGTAAGTTGCAAATGACTGAAAATATTTTTTTAATGATCAATGTATTTTTCTAAATAAATTATTTTATTTTGAGTGTTTTCTAGTGTTTCTTTGCCAATCCATATTATTTAAGTTATAGACCTATCCATAATTTTACCCTGAAATTATTAGCATATTTGGCGCAAAATGGGCGAATATGTCCAGTAGGGGCTAAGATAGTTTAAAAAATAAGAGAGAGAGACCTATAATAATTTATTTGGTTAATAAAAAATGGAAATTATTATTCACCTGAACAATTTGGACTGTGTCGTGTTCCACCTAGGTTCTCCTATATTGACCTACGTTCAAAGTAAATGTCCACGCTACACTGTGAGGCGACGAAATTATATCCTTTACACCAAGATGAATGAAACAACAAAATAAGGTTGAAGAATTCTTTATTTATCATCATCATTATACATAGTTGTCACTTATCTCGCATACAAAGCGACAAAAGCCCCTCATAGCTCAATTGACTTTGGCATGAACTTACATTGTATTTGTGCAATCGCGGGACGTACTTAGTGAGGCGCTGCTTGCTCAACGGTAATTTTACAATTCAAAAAGCTTGTTCCACAACTAATTTTAAACAACTAACAGCGCAGTTATCACTGGATGACAATTTGAATTTTAATATTATATCAAATACGATTCCGAGGAAAAGCCAATTAGCACAGTCGCGCACGTACAAACGACTACAGTTTTTACAATAATACTCCGTGTGCAAGCAAAGCTGAGTCGTAAAACCATTTCTCTATATAGGTACATGTATATTTTTAGATTATCTAAATACAGGAACGTGTAGATATAAATAACTGCACGACTGTACTAGGGAATTTTTGTCTAACTTATTTTATCGAAATATTTTAGCTTGATTTCAAGTGAGATTTCTGATCGTAAAGTTTACCAATATCCATATCACGGACAGCAACTAAATATAATCTAAATTATATGTACTGCACTTAAAACATCGAAATTTTCAAGAAATTTGTGTATAGCTCATTGTTACAATAAAAATATTTCCGCTACAATAAAACAAAAATAAAAACTATAATTACATAAAAATGAGTGAATAATGCTTTTTACATACATTACACATATAAAAACATGAACGAGACATTCTCAATACCCATACATCCTTGCAAATGGCGCAAACGCTTCGACCGACTTCACCAGAGTAATTATATTACTTTGGGTTATTTAATATAATTACTTTGAGTAAGAAGAGGAACGCACATCCTACACATACTATTAAATATTACCTGTCTTTATTGTATTAACAATATTAGTGTAGCAAAATACCAATAAGAGTAATAGCGTTCGGCTTGAAAATATAAATTTCAATAAGTACACGTAAAACTAGTCGCGATTACGCTGTACGAATTAAAAGTAAGACGTTACTTTTTCACAAATAAATAATATTATTAATCTAATAATCAATAAACCTAATAATCATATCGAATAGGATCGAATTGTTCATTTAGAATTTCATTACATTTATATAGCGAGTGCTCGTTGGGGTCGCTTTAGCCGGTAAGGCGGGCCAACGTCGCGCTCGCTCACACTGGAATACCGAATTTACGTGAGAAAACAAGTTAACAATAACTAGATCTAACGACCGGCTCGAACATCTATAATATTCTCCTATAGTCGAAAAGTACATCACAATAAATACTATGACTACGATATATTTTTTATTATTTTGTATCGTAGGGTCCGCGGGGTCCGACACTAGCCGACGGAGAGACAGCGTATACATTACACGTAAAAATAGTTACCGCGCAAGTCCTGTTTAGCTGTTGATGTTTGTATAGTTTTTTTTTATCAGCTGGGCTTGCGTAAGTATTCGATACAATCAATAACTTTTAATGATGTTGAACTGCCTACTTTATACGCAAATCTCTAGTTTCAGTGGTGCACACCGTTGTGAACGAAACCGTGCATGTGGTATTAAAATGTTGCCAGCCGCTGTAGGTGCGTCCCCTCCACAGTACGTATGTACATCTTGTCTAATCACAAACATGATGGTGATCTCTGCATTTCGTTATAAAAAGTGTACGGTGCGCTAAGTAAACCAACTTTGGCGACCCCCTGCCTCTGGCATTAACGACCCCTAATATGCGCAAAGTAAACCTACTTTGGCGACCCCTGCTCTTGGAACAGATTAATCAAAACGCAGACACCAGTTTCGCGGACAAACGGCGACGGCGTTGGTATAAAGAGCTCTAGGCCTATGAGCCGTTAAACCGTGCTATTAAAATGTTGCCAACCACTGTAGTGCGTCTACTCCACGGTGCCTAATCACAAACATGTTGGCATCTGTGGCTTTGGGTTGCCGTTCTACGCGCTCTAACAGTGGAAGAAAACCGTGCCTGTGCTATGAAAATGTTGCCAGCCACTGTAGGTGAATCTTTTGTGATTACAAACATGTTGGCGATCTCTGCATTCCATTTTCAAATGTGTACGGTGCGCGAGGTAAACAAATGTTGGCGACCCATGCCAATGGCATTAACCCTTTGACCGCCATTGACGCCTAGATATCCTATTGTGTCTGGTTTCCCGGCGTTCAATGGGTTAGCGACCCCCTATATGTAATGAAAACGCAGTCACCTGTTTGGCGGACAAGCGGCGACGCCGGGTGTCGTGTACCCGCGCCCATCACACTACGGGCTGGCGTTGCTATAACGTGGGCTCCAAGTCGACGCGACGCAGCGCCGCGCGGAACGACAACAGTGACGAGCGCAGTGTTAGACAGAAGCCACGAGACGCCGGCACCAGGGGGTATTCAGGTGCTGGTGTGGTCTCCTCGCCGGGCTGGGGACAATATTCATGATAATAAAATATATACAACACCATCCAAAGGGATTGTGTTCTATGGAATACCCAAATCAATATAAACATATAATGTTCAGACACAAGGCGGTAGACTTGATACTGAGTAGGTACCACCGCAGTGCCAGAGGGCACTGTAGCTAGTAAACTTACCGGGTATAAGAGGACCTAACATCTGTTGTCTCTGATGACGAGCGCAGTGCGGCATTGACGGAGAATAATAACTGCCAATCAGTTTTTGTTCTCCTTCAATGCCGCGCTGTCATGGTCAGGCACCACTCAGGTCAAGGTATCGCATACCTTCAGTTGAGCGTCTTGACCGGCCTGTACATTTTACATTAAGAAAACATAGAAGTAGGACCGAAACCCAGGCACGACGTATTTTTTAACAGTGAACTAAATCTAATCGCACAAGTGACAAGAATACTCGCATTTCATTCCACGTAGTTTTTTTTAAATTGTAAGTGATACGCCTTACCATGACAGAGCGGCTTTGACCAACAGCTTATAAACACTGATTATTCTTCGTCAATGCCGCACTGCGCCCGTCACCCGAGAAAACAAATGTTAGGTTCCTTTTACCTGGTAAATTCATTAGCTACAGTGCCCTCATCAATCACAGAAGTGCAAAACACTCCTTAACGGAGACGGTATTCGGCACTGCAGTGGAAACTACCTAGACGACTCAGTACCAAGTCTAACCAAGTAAATTTTGTAAATAACTCGGTCACTAACCGGGGCCTGCGACAACGCTACCAGACCTCCAGTCTGGTGCACAGTGCAGATGCTCTCGCCTTCATATGTGCGGCCACCTCGCACCGGAACGGCTCGGGCGGGTTCAGCACCATCTTGGTCATAGACTGCACTAACTTCAGCAGCACCATCTCGTTGTACATGCGCGAGTTCTCCTTGCCTTGCTGTGTGCCTGGCAAAACGCATACGTTATACATTTAAATATTATTAACAATTGAATAAATTAAATTGCAAATTTATTAATCCGGTTATCTCATCTTCCATCGACCTCTCAAGGAGAGCGTCCAACGCTTCGCTACATAACACATATTAGATATTTAATATTATGAATTTTAAATATACATCGACTTCAACTGCCTCTGTGCTCTACATGGACTTACGTCGCTGTGTGTGATCCGGGATAGTGAAAATCACTTGGTACGCTTTTTCCTCGTTTGGTTAGGACATTGTAGGCTGCTTGTTCGAAAAGTAAGATGATTTCGTGCTTCAGAGTGCACGTTACGTCGTCTTTTTTTGGAATTACTTATGGCTGTTGGCCGCAGGTAGCCTTCACAGCTTCACCGGACAATTAGCAAATGGCTCTCAGGCCAAAAAATGCAACGGGCTTAAGGGTGTCCGAGAGTGGGACGTGAACTTCAGCTTAGGGCGTTCCAGGGGGGCTAGGTAACCTAGTATATGTTTGGGGAGAAAAGCGACCCGGTCCGCCGCAATGATCGCGTCCGGGGGACGTTTACGTTTTCGGAATTGCGTAAATGCGGATGCAGAATTGAAGTATTGTAAGTAGTGCAATGGTCGGCAGCCCTAAGTCTATATAAGATTTTCATTAACACGAACCACGGTGCGCCTGTGGCTTGCGCATGAACCTATTCTGTAGTACCTGTAACCTATGGATTTGGTGGGGACTTTTATGGGCAAATACCACGCTAGCGTAAGTCATGATTGGTCGAATGCACGCCGTATAAATTCTCACCTTATTTCTAACGGACAATTTGCGTGGATGAGATTATGCAATCGGCAGAGAGCGAAAGCAGCTCGATCGCATACTGTCTTAAGTTAAGCCGTCGGCCCCGCCTACTAACTTAGGAGCTTGGATTGGTGAGTGATTTTAAATAAGAACACATTTTTTTTTGTATAATTGTATCATGTCGTTTGAGATTTTTTTTTCATAGCCAAGTTAGCCATCCTGTCCGTGCAGTGAGACGGTGTAGAATGATGATGATGAATTATAAGACCGCCTAAATTGCATAATTTTAAATAAAATTAAATTTGTATCATTTTTGTGTGCAATAAAGAAATATACCAATATGTAATGTTACCTTTCTGTTTCTCGTAGCCCGCCTCGTTGAAGTAGGGCTCGGCGTTGAGTATGAGCCCCTGCAGCGACACGATCACCTGCAGCAGCGAGCTGTCCTTGCCCCACACCTCCACGCCCGACACGTGCCCAGCAGTGATACACACACCTAGCCAATAGAAAAAGAAATATTTTATAGTTTAATATCATCATCATCGGCTCATTAAACGTGGCGGGTATAGGCCTTAGTCATCCACGCGGGCCAGTGCGGTCGACTTCACGTACAAGCTTTGAATCTCTTCGCTGGCGTGCGTTGGTTTCTCACGATGTTTTCCTTCGTGAGAGCGTCGGATAACGTACATATAATTTCGAAAATTCGAAAACACATTGTACGTGGCGAGATTTGAACCTGCGCTCTCCCGGTAGGAAGCAACAGCCCACACCATTGAACCACGGGACGCTCTTAATTATAGTTTTATACTTTCACAGAATAAATACGCACTTGATCACGGATTGAGCCAGTCCAATCTAGTGGCAATAGCTACTTTACGTTCATGCACATTTTATTGTACGAAGTGTGTATTAAGTGTAACATTGTATATGTGTGAGTGAATGATCGTGTGTGTGTATGTGTGTACCCATACATACTTGCCGTCCTCATACAGGTTCGGATTGAGCCGGTCGAGCAGTACGAGTGTAGTGGCATAGCGGAGGCGCGCGTGGGTACTCGCCGCCAACTGTACGTCGAACACGAACAGCCCGTCTTTCGTACGGCGTGTTCCGCTGCGGCATCAACTGACAGCAGATCGATGGTCTCCGAACGCTCGCACCCATACTGAATGGCATGTATGCAATGAATTTAACGAATGGGACACGAAATGAACTTTTTATTTAAAATGACTCTGGCAGGAAGCCCTTCATTTACGGATGAGGACCGGGTACAGCAGTGGACTCTCATGGCTGCGTCGAAAATTCCGAAAAATACTTTCTTCCAAAAAAACAAAAAATGCTGTTTTTTTTCGATTCAAAATTGAAAGACAAAAGAAAAGTAAAATTAATTATTTTTTCGACACAATACAGAAATATTAAAAATAAAATCAATTCTGTGCAATAGAAAAAAACTAGTATATATAATTTTAGATAGATAAAATTCTTTATTGCACACCAATTTACAGAACTTTTCAGTAAAAACAGAAACATACTGCAATTTAGGCGGTCTTATCGCGAGATACAAGCGATTTCTTCAGACAACCTCACAGCACAGAAAAAAATAACAAGAAAGGGCAAGATTGTGCAAAGTTACAATACTAAATTCTACTGTATACATACTAATACATAATATACTATATAATTAATATATTATATAGTATATATATATATATATATATATATAATTACTTACTACTACGCCTGCCAACCTACGTTTTCCTTTTTTTTTCATCACTATAAACTGTCGTTAAACTATAACGGCGCGTATAAATCCAATTGTTTATTTTGTTTATTGTGGTTGGCATTCTGGACGTTAATGTTCATAAAAGTAATATACAAGCGCAGGTCGCTCTAAGTCCTAGACTCGGTCGATGCAGCATGCAGGTGGTGCGTGACAAGCCGCTGCCCTCTAACACACAGAATCCTTCGTCGCTTGCGGCTTCCTTTTCATTCATATAGGTACTAAGATAAACAAAAACTAACTAAATGCACTATATTACATCAAAGTGTACGCGGCAAAAATTATGCCCAACGTCACTTGAAGCAAAATTTTCATTTAATCACGGTCGCTCGCTATATTTTTACGCTACGTTTTTATTTTTGGACGGCGCTTAAGGTTAATTTTTTATGAATAATTATATTTAAATATAATATATCATATATATATTATATAATAATATACGTTATCCGACGCTCTTACGTGAAGGAAACATCGTGAGGAAACCTTCATGCACGCCTGCGAAGAGATTCGAAGGTTGTGTGTGAAGTCGTCCCATCCGCACTGGGCCCGCGTGGACGACTAAGGCCTAATCACCCTATACGGGTAGGCTCGTGCCCCTCGTGGGACGTTTAATGAGCTGATGATGATGATGATAATATAATATTTTTTTGGTTGATTTTTCTTCGTGATTGTGCATCTAGTCTGTTTATTGTTCATGTAAGTATAGATATCAAAAAACTAATTCGAATTGACTTACCCCAGGCGGCAGGTCGCTCTTGAGCAGTTTGATCTCGCGTTTGACCGCCGAGTAGAAGGTCCTAGGCTCCGATGGCTGCAGCATGGACAAGTGGAACCGGTGCGTAACAGGCGCCGACTCCAATACGCAGAACCCCTCGTCGCCGGCGCCCACCTCCTTGGCTTCAGGTTCCGCTTCGCAGCCTTCGGCAGTCGCTAGAGGGGCACTCTCGCCTGTTGGTACTATTACAATAAATTTATTTATTTTGGATTGTTTTCAAGACAAACACTCATTACATTGAAAATATACTTTTGTAAGAGATACAAACAAGTAGTGAAGCCTTAGTTATAATCTGCCACGATAAGCACAGCTGACATGGAAGCAGATTGGCAAATTGGAGTTAACAGAATAAAAATGTTATGATAAATAATATACTAAATAAAATATACATAATTAGAATATAATTAGGTATCATATTAGTTATCATGAATAAAATACACTGTTATTTCGCTGTTAGCTCCTGATAGCCTTCATAGTTTCACCAGAAAAGGGGCGAGCCATATGTCTCACAAACATTTATATAACATGTCTAAGGATGTACTAAAAGGAATCTCGGCTGGGATTGTGAAGAGGTCTAAGTTACCTATAATTTGGGTGCAAAACCAACCATTATATGCCGAACGCGAATAGGAACTAGTCGAACATAAGGTCTCGAAGAAGGCCCCGCTAATCTACGACTGGATGGTTTAATGCCTTAAATATGTACATACAACGTAGATTTTATACGTACTCGTATATAGACCACGGACTATAATATGTAACAAATAGCCACTTAAACATCTGATAAATTAATAGTGATGGATGGTTACAAAGTATATATGTGCTGTCAAAGTGGCTATTTATTTATGTAATTTTCAGAGTGAAAATTTATATAAAATTCTGTCAACGTACAAATTCCATTGCACGTAAATCTAAATTTGCGTTTTTGTATCTTGCTTTTACTTACCATTAACGCTATCTGTGGCGCCTGTAGCCGTGGTGACGTCTTTGACGTCACTCGAATTGCCCGCGTCGCCCTTATCATCTTGATCCGCCATGCTTACCACCAGCGCACCGTATTGCCTGTCGTTGCAAATAAATCTTTAATAGATTAGCTTACGGTTGAACATTCCGTGCGAAAGCTGTGCGATTGAATATGGCTTTAAAATGGCTGTAGTTTAATTTCAAAAATATAAATAATCTTTAATATATATAGATACTTCAAAAAATAATCAAAAATTATAATAAGCGATGTAATTTATTTGTTTTCCTTTACTACAACGAAACAAAATTGTACAGGAATATATATCTAATGTTACTAAGTTTATAATAGTATGTGTAAAGAGACGCAGGACTTGATATTTTTCTTTATATTTATCTGTAACTTTTTAATTGAATTTTAAGCAGGCCTTCCCAGATACTAAAACAGTTGACTCAATAAAATCACAAAATAAGCCACATTCTTTCGCACATTTCCTGTTCATTTTATGTATACAAGGTCAAACATAAACAAGTATTAATAAGGGATAGAACATTGAATTCGGATTATTCACAACAGATGCTAGTATACATAACAGATAGAAACCGATCACCATACAATGACAATACCATGCACATAGTAACTGCCGTACGGGGACCGACTACGTCACAGTCGGATATATCAGACACAAGTCGTGCGTTATGCGTATTCGAGATGGACATTAAACATTCAAGTCCACTTATACACATAATTCATTACTTATATCTCTGTATAACAACTTCACAGAAACAAACAAGGTCACGCAAACTTACATTAAACAAATAGAATATCTATGCGGAATCTATTAAATTCAACAGTTACATTTTCAACAAACTAATCATTTTAGATACAGAGAAATTAAGATACCACTTTTTACAGAGTCATCTACTATTAAAAATAAAAAATAGAAATAAATTATAAATATAAAAAAGATTTGCACTGCCGAATGAGTTTCCACTGCCTAGCAGTTACGAATAATTTTAAAATGAGTGATTATTGTGAACTAATTGCAATAGTTTAAATGGGACACGTGCTACTAAATATGAACACACATATGAAAACAAGTTATTAATTTAGAACTATTTCTAAAAACAAATAATATGTTAAAAGAAAAAATATATATGTAATAAGTTAACGGGACGGCCTGTTCGCTCCCCTCGTCGTAAGTGATACGCCTGACCATGACAGAAGCAGTGCCAAATGAAATTAATAACAGTATTCTTTTCCGTCCACGCTGCTCTTCGCCCGTTACCAGGGACGATATTATACCCAGTATTTTACTAGCTACAGCAGCCCTCATCCAGAAACACAGAATTGCAAACTACGGGATGATATCTGTGTGTGGTGGTACCTACCTAGACGACTCAGTACAGAGTCTACCGCCTAGTATGTGATTTATGACGCAAGATTATTGGTGAACGCATATAATCTGCTGCCTAAACGTGAATACCAAGTAATCCGAATTACTTTGTTTAATATAAGTGTTGCGAGTTCATATTCGCTAAGTCATATTTATTAAATAGGATATATATTTAAAGGGATGCAAACATTAAGTTATAATATAACTTATATTATAAGGTATGATACCAAAAAGTGAATACAAAGAAAAGGTATTAAAGGCTACATCCAGTACAATTATTAACACTATATATACAGAAACACATAATACAAACCCAACACAACATATTGATTGGTAAGGGTTGCGGAAAAGGGGATGTCGTGACATAATAATATATGTGTATCATTAAAAATGTATTACGAATATATGACAGTGGGCACAATGAGAAAAAATAAATAATTTGAAGAAAGAAATAAGAATTAAGTACATGTTAAATAATTTCATATTTGTACTTTAAATAGGTACTTAAATGTAAATCATATATATGAAAACTTTTAAAATATTATTACAGAATGACTAGGTATTATGAAAAAAATATCAACAAGGATAACATGTACAAAATTCCCAAAATAAAAATGGTTAATGGGCTAAGCAAAATAAAATGTAGGCTCACACTGAAAAGTGGTAGGGTAACTTCTCTTCAGTCGCGTTTTGCTTTCTCATTAAGCTGTTAAGGAATTCGGCCAGCTCTTGCGGCCTTCTCCTGCGAATACAAACGGACAGCTTTTATTTTATTGATCACAAAATAAAATATATCCGTATATATAGCCTCAATAACATTGTTTCCAATAGAGGTTTTTCATGTTTGAATTAAAATTAGAATATTATAATTATTACTTAAACATACCTATTTTTATAATTACAAGTTAAAAAAATACTTTATTTCAAATATTATTTTGTATGATGAAAAATAAATAAATTAAAAATATATAATAATTATTCATTTAAGTATCACGCTTTATTTAAATGCTTTTGAGTAAAATTTACAACTATTACACTTTTTTTTGTTGCAATACTTTAACTAAGTCGAAGGCCCCAAACGATACAAAAGAAACACAGTCTACAAACACAGTTTGATTACTTAGCAACACAGTAAGCTTGTCAAACTTGTTAACACATAACATGTGCAGACAAAGTTTTAAAGTATATTAGTTCAAGACCTGGAGTGAAAGACCCACTGCTGGCCAGATATACTTATTTATGAAGAAAAGACAACATTTAACATAATATTACTTTATTATCACGTCAGCATATACCCCCATGAACGATAGTGATGTTAAGGTATCTCAAAGTAATTTATATTTTAGACTCAACAAGATAAAACTTTAGTATACATCGCTTTAATTTGTTTCGATATTATTATGTTGGAGGCGCCGTTTGATGAGCTGTATCAGTTATTTAACTTTCACTTAAAGCATTTCTATCTAGAAAATAGATTGAAATTCTCATTAGGCACATCAGAATACTCACCGGCTCACCTCGGCGTGGGCCTTCACCAGCTGCGAGTGGATCAGGGAGCACAACTTGTAGCAAACGTTACGTGTCGTGCCGTCCACGTCTGTTGGCTCCGTTGAGGCTGTATACAATCGACAAAATTACCAATTACGTCTTTTAACCCTTTGATCGCCAGAGACGGCTTAAAGCGTCACACACAATAGATTTTTCATTGTCTGGATTCCTGGTAGTTAAAGGGTTATAGCTGTTTGACTTTCAAAATTCAGAAGAATAAGAAAACCGTCATAAATATTACATACACAAAGATAAAGAGATTAAAGAGCTGTAAACGAATTTTAAACATGGGTACGCAAAAAGATCATAGAAATTTGTGACCACGGCGATGATGGAGACAGTAACTGTTTATAATAACATATAAAAAAAACAACACTCACAATTTCCCCAGTAGCATTTTCTTGAACTACATTCACTTCTGAACCAGATGCCTGCACCGGTTCAATATTTAAATGTAATTGCTTTTTAGGAGTGTTTCCCTCGACCTGTAAAAGATAATAAATGCAATATACTATAGATATATGGAGGGCTCCGTGGTCTTGTGGCCACAGAGTTAGGTTTAGATAGCTGTGTGATCCGGGGGCCGTGAGGTCAAATCTCATCTAATCTTACGTTAGTGAGAGCGGGGACCTCGGCAAATATCACGCTTTTTTTTTCAGTTTGAAACAAAACATAATTGTACTATTTTGATCCATCTTCATCAGTTATCTAGATCCAGTTATGGATCATAGATAATGTTGGTTTCAATACTCTCTTGAGACCGCGCTCAAATTATTTTAATAAAATCTCGACTTCTCTCCAGGAAAGAAAGACAAAAAAATACCAACACCTCGTGTAATTTATGGACGACCCCTTACTTCCATTGGCTCGACGGTGACGTTAGCGGCGATGATGGCCCTAGGTCGCTCCTGGTCATCGACCGCCATCGCGTCAGCCGGCGAATCACTGGGCGCGAACAATCGAGCCAACTGCTCGTGGACCCGCCGTTCACCAGCTCGCGGCGTTGTGGCACCGCGCTCGCGGACTCGTTCTAACAGACCCTGCGTACAAAAGTGCAAAAACAATTACTAGTAATATACAGCGCCATGTAGATAGGAGCTTGTAGTATGGGTACTAAACAATAGACAAACATACTTATATACTTTTTTCGTAAATGCATACATATCATACATAGAAAACATAAATACATGTCCACTGACATCCACAGACATTTAGCCTCAATTTAAGCTAGAAGCTTGTAGTAAGGGTACTAAATAACGGATAAACATACTTATATAATTTATTTGAAAATACATACATATTATACACATCACATTTACCCAGTCTAAACGAACAGACATTTACAAAAATGTACAAAAATGTTTGTATTGCCTGGGGATCGAACCTGTATGTGTGGGCGACGCTTCAACCGTTACACCAAATGGGTTGTTATAATAAGGCTCACTGATGTAACTGCGGAACGGACGAATTTTATAAACGTAGAAACCTATCAAAGCAAACTGATTTATTTTTACGCTGTGCGAGTATACTTACCAAAAAGTGATCTTCATGGAAGAAAGATGTGCCCATCAAACGGTCAGAAACCGGCAGTCTTATATAGGTTTAGTAGTTTACGCATAATCTGAAATATAAATTGGTTGGTAAGAAAACAGAGCTTAGTTTTTTATGTAATAATTGTAATTGTGTTGTATAAGGTCGGTCAGGACGCCTGATGGTAAGTGGTACACGCCTAACCATGACAGAGCGGCATTGAAGGAGGCCAACAACTGGTAGACAGTTATTTTTTCAGTCAATGTCGCACTGCGCTCGTCACCCGAGACAACAAATGTTAAGTCTCTTATACCCTTAGATGAACAATAAACTTACTAGATGCACATTAACGAAGAAATATCAACCAAAAATGTCCGAGGCCTTGACATATGCTTTGACACATATAATATTTATAACATACAATTATTCATTAAAATTTTGACCTTATGGCGTCATGAAAAGGGTCCAAAATCATTAGCACGAGCATACCACAATGTCACTATGACATGTAGCAGTGACGTGATTATGAATGAAAATTTGCTCAACTGACAGATGGGCATAATTTTGCCGCGGACACTTTTTGAGTGAGATTGTGCATCACTTATTCTTTAGCTATGCTATACCCTATTTTATTCCAATCCACTGTCATCACACAATATGTTTTACTCATATAAAACTGACTCTTGGCTCTGCAGCGTGGGATGATTGGCGAACATCTCCTCCAGGCGACGCATGGCGACTCTTCCTCGTTCAATGTGCGCCGCCACCCTCGGTTCAAGAAGCTTCGGCACAGTACTGGGCAGATCGACCTTAGGGGCGACCGTTCCTGCGTTCGTTTCCGATACTGTAGACTCCGCTGGCGGGTTCACGAACACTAGGAACGAGCCGTCTGAAACGAGAAAATTGCCAATACATCTAGATATGTACCTTATACGAACACAAATTAATTTACATAACCGTCGTTTTTATTTCCTAGTTATTGCATTTTTTTTATATTTTCTTCGTTCATTATGGTGCAAGAAGGAAATATTCGCAAGACAAAAATAAACTAAGTATATTTATCAGTAGTTTAGTTTCCATCGTACATGGTAGCATTTAGGTATCGATGATGTAACGGCTAGTGCGTTCGATTGACGATCTCACAAGTCAAGCTACTATCGCAATTGTTAGCCGTCTGATGGGTGACCGAAAAATATTTTTTTGAATTCCTTTGTGCTTCGGAAGGCACGATTAGCCGTTGGCCTACAATCTTATGATGGTAGTAGTTAGCACCCACCAATCGGTACTGCATCCGTATCCGTGGTGCTCTTTCATAGCCATGTGTGCAAAGCAATGGCGTGCACTCCATATATGCAAATACGCAGTGCATACCCTGTGTCTTCCGACAACCCGGAATATCGTCATCATATAAAATCCATCATTGTTTACCATATAGTTTTAAAACTGTAGGCGATGTAACGCCAAACAGCAAACAAACCTAAACTAAATTTCACAAAAAATATTTTCCTATAAATTATAATTTTGCATACCCTACTCATGATCTCTGTGCACGCTACTGGTGGAAAGAACTGTCCCCACAGTGAAACGTTATAGGATTATAACAAAGTTTACCGCATTTTTTGGCGCTGTATAAAAAAAAATCATAGCAAGTTAAGTTACCTGTAGGGGGTAGCCGGTCGCCAGGTGGCGGGACACTCGGCGTTCTGGGCGACGCGTCGTGCGCCGAGCTCTGCGTCTCCCACGAGTCCTCGGAGCCGGAACCCTCGGAACCCCAGAGTTCACCGTCCTCGGAGTCATATTCACCCACCTATATCAAAAATTAATATACACTGACATTCACACAGCGCCATCTAGCGCCCAAGTTAAGCGTGAAGCCTGTATTATGGGTACTAAACAACAAATAAACATACTTACATATACATTTTTTGTAAACACATACATTTTATACACAGAAAACACCTAGACCATTATAGACATGTTTGTGCACACAAATGAATGTACTGCTCGGGGATCGAACCCCGAAAACCCTTGGTGTAGCAGCCGACGTCTCGACCGCAACACCAAATGGGTCGTCAAATATATGATAGAATAGATATCATCAGCTCATTATATGTCCACACCGAGGGGCATGAGCCTATCACATCACATATTTTTTTATTACAAAGTGTACAGGACGGTCAGGACGCTCACCTGATGATAAGTAATATGCCTTACCAGTGGCATGCACTCCATATATGCAAAGAAGCAATGAATACCCTGTGCGTCCAGACAACCCGGAAAATTGCCAACATTTTAAGTGATTCCCACTTATTCGCCCATTTTCCTCTACAGATTTGAAACTATAGGCGATCAGTTGTCATTAACAGCAAGTCACGTTGACAAAAGTCACTCAATTTGACAAAAATGTTTTTTTATTGTTTTTGCGATTACTGTGCATGCCACTGTGCCTGACCATGACAGAGTGGCATTCATTGACACCATCAACTGATAGACATTATCCTCCATCAATGCCGCACTGCGCCCGTCACCCTAGACAACGGATATTAGGTATAAGCCCGGTATTTTTTTAGCCACAGTGCCCTCACCCCGAAACACACACGATATCTGGCACTGTGGTTGTGCCTACTTACACGACTCAGTATAGAGTCTACCGCCTAGTAAAATTAATTTTGATAAATATTACTATCTTCTAATGATATGGTTTTAGGTGTATAAATAACTTTAAATAGGGTCAAGCAATACTAACCTTGTAGAGATCCTGTGGCCAGCACATACTCATGTGTCCATCTACCCACCAAACTTTTACTCGTCCGGTGGGGAAATTGTCGATAACCTAAAAGCAATAAACAATTTTAGTGACAAATACCTATACCGTGCACGTTATAGTAAAATAAAAGTTATATTTAATTTCGTTACCAAATTAAGCTAAGCTCAAACCGGTGATGGACTGATAAATTATACCATGACGTAAGTTGCACATAATTGCGTGCAGTCTTTATTATGAAAATAAGCAGCACATATGTCCAGTCGCCCAATTAAAAAGTCCCTACTTCATTGCCACGTGTACCCAATAGCTTGCAAAAGTTAGGCGATGTACTGTTAATGTAGTAGTAAAGTAAATATTGCAGAAAGCTATTTGCCTGATCACATGAAACATCTTTTTTACATACAATGTTATGATTACGAACATCTTAAAAAAAAATTGCATTTTTGATTTAACAAAAAATATTAATAATTCAACACCAACCTTAACCTATTGAACGCCAGGAACACAGACACAATAGAAAATTTATCGTTTTCGATGACTCAAGTTGTCATTGTTGTTTAAAGGATTCAAAAAAACATCCAAGTTACGTGTTAATAATTAAATAAATAATTTACTTCGTGCCAATATTCACAGACCTGTCCAGCTGTACAGTTGGCATCCTCCCCCGTGAAGTTGGCAACGCGTATGACCACCGTCCCGGGCCGGTACTGGAAATCCGGGTGGTCCTTCAAGTCGTACACGCTCATCTCGCTCTCGTACAGCATTTGGGGGCTGTGGGACACATTAAGTAATAAACAATAATTCACTACTAGTACTATAACTGTCTCCGTGGCTTAGATAAACAATATTAACTTAGATTAACTAGCTAGATGCACAATCGCGAAGATATATCAATTAAAAAATGTCCGAGCCTTGACGCATGCATTGACTTATTGTTATATTTATGACATGAAATTATTCATTAAAATGTTGACCGTAACGCTTCATGAAAAGGGTACAAAATCAAAAGCACGAGTATACTACTATGTTACTATGACAGCGAGCGACGTGATTATGAATGAAATCTCTGCCCAACTGACGCGATGGGCAGACTTTTGCCGCGGACATTTTTGTAGTGAGTTTGTGCGTGAGTTAAGTTTATTGTTTGTCTTAGCTCCGTTGTCTAAGTGTGGTTTTAAATATCTCCGTGATCTGGAGGTCTTAATTTTGATTCGCACATTGCGAAGGTCACTGTATGCGATTTCTTATAGCACAATGCAGGTAAAAAAAGCCTGATTGTCTGAAAATAAATATTTTTCCGTGTTACCGTCATTTTGAAAAAGCAGAGCAACGATTTTGTTGCCAACCTTAAAAATGGAAGAAGGAAAAGGCAACATGGGGTAGTGAGAAGAAGTCCGGGCTTACCGAAATTTTCAGTAAATTAAATAAAATAAATAAATAATAAATATCCACTGACATTCACACAGCGCCATCTAGTCCCAAGTTAAGCGTGAAGCCTGTATTATGGGTACTAAACAACGGATAAATATACTTATATACATTTTTTTTGTAAATACATACATGTTATACATAGAAAACACCCAGACCATTACAAACAGACATGTTCATGCACACAAATGTTTGTACTGCCCGGGGATCGAACCCGGAACCCTTGGTGTTGCAGCCGACGTCTCAACCGCTACACCAAATGGGTCGTCAAACCGTCAAAATTGTATTTTGTTTTTCTTTTGAGATAACGTTTGTATTGACTGCAAATCTAAAGGTTATTCAAATGGTAGTACTATATGTATACTCACACAGGTTCATCGGCGCTAGTGTACGTGCGATACCAGTGCACGATGGCGGTTCGACCGTGGTGGTCTACTCGCTGCACTACGCCGTATTCTCTGTGCTTCAGCTGTATTCGATATATCAAAATATCATCGAAGTATAACATATAATTATAAGTCATACTACGTAAAAGTTTAAACAAGTTATTGCTTTTACTTCGGCATTTTGTGCTTAACCAATGTTTATTTTTATTTTATTGCAATTTACTGTTTCTTGACGGTGTAATTTAAAGTATAATACAACGGCTTCACGCACACCCACCCTTGAATCTCTTCGCAGGCGTGCGCAGTTTTCTCACGATGTTTTCTTTCACGTTAAGAGCGTCAGATAAACGTACATATAATTTCGGAAATTCGAAGACATTAGTACATGGCAGGATTTGAACCTGCAGCCTTCACATAGGGAGGTAACAGTCCACACACCTGAGACACACACTTAACTTATTTATAATTAAGTAGTGTGCCTAAAGACTAGGTTTTCTATTCTTGAATATTACAATTATACCAAATAAAATTTTAATAAAAATACCTGTTGATTATCCTCGACATTCGCCGCGCCACTGACGACGAAATCGCCCGGGAAACACTCCTGGCCATCCAAATGATGAATCGGATACAGCTGTGTTGATGGTATGCCCATTTCTATAGTTCCATCCTGTCAGAGATAACCACCTCATTTTATTTCTTAAAATTTTCATATCATATAAGAATTTTATTTCTTGATTGAGTGCATATCTAAAATCTTCCGAAATTGGGTTACGTAATAATTTAACTAGCTAAAACCAATGACGCTTTAAGGCGTCAGACACAAAAGATTTTCTATTGTGTCTGGATTCCCAGCGTTCAATGGGTTAACTGACGAGCACAATTTTCGATATAAAATTGAAAACCCCTGTTTATCAGAACACAACGTCGGATAATCTATTATATTGCTATTTTCCGTGTACATTGCGATTCCCGCGTGTGCGGTGCATGTTACCTGCCAGACGATGTTGGCGCGCTATGCGGTGTGCAAGTCCGGCTATGTTACCCGTCATACGACATGACGTACGGAACGACACGCACGTCCGCGGCTAACTAACGGGTACAGACTATGCCACGTGGCCAAATGCGTCCTATACTTCGGATAAGGCATCTATTATATTGCTATTTTCCATTTTCATTATGTTCCCCACGTGTACGGTGCACGTTACCTGCCAGACGACGTTGGCGCGCGAGGCGGTGTGCAGCGTCTCGACGACGACGCGGTCCCCGTGGCGGGGCGGCGGGGCGGGGACACCGGCTACGTTACCTGCCAGACGACGTTGGCGCGCGAGGCGGTGTGCAGCGTCTCGACGACGACGCGGTCCCCGTGGCGGGGCGGCGGGGCGGGGACACCGGCTACGTTACCTGCCAGACGACGTTGGCGCGCGAGGCGGTGTGCAGCGTCTCGACGACGACGCGGTCCCCGTGGCGGGGCGGCGGGGCGGCGGGGCGGGACACCGGCTACGTTACCTGCCAGACGACGTTGGCGCGCGAGGCGGTGTGCAGCGTCTCGACGACGACGCGGTCCCCGTGCGGGGCGGCGGGGCGGCGGGGCGGGGACACCGGCTACGTTACCTGCCAGACGACGTTGGCGCGCGAGGCGGTGTGCAGCGTCTCGACGACGACGCGGTCCCCGTGGCGGGGGCGGGGCGGCGGGGCGGGGACACCGGCTACGTTACCTGCCAGACGACGTTGGCGCGCGAGGCGGTGTGCAGCGTCTCGACGACGACGCGGTCCCGTGGCGGGGCGGCGGGCGGCGGGGCGGGGACACCGGCTACGTTACCTGCCAGACGACGTTGGCGCGCGAGGCGGTGTGCAGCGTCTCGACGACGACGCGGTCCCCGTGGCGGGGCGGCGGGCGGCGGGGCGGGGACACCGGCTACGTTACCTGCCAGACGACGTTGGCGCGCGAGGCGGTGTGCAGCGTCTCGACGACGACGCGGTCCCCGTGGCGGGCGGCGGGGCGGCGGGGCGGGGACACCGGCTACGTTACCTGCCAGACGACGTTGGCGCGCGAGGCGGTGTGCAGCGTCTCGACGACGACGCGGTCCCCGTGGCGGGCGGCGGGGCGGCGGGGCGGGGACACCGGCTACGTTACCTGCCAGAGACGTTGGCGCGCGAGGCGGTGTGCAGCGTCTCGACGACGACGCGGTCCCGGGGGCGGCGGGGCGGCGGCGCCCTGCGCGCGGCGCGCTTCAGCCGCTTCCCGCGCAGCAGCCGCACCGCCAGCTGCGGCGACCGCTTGCCGCACCGGGACGCCGCCGACGAACACCGCGACGACCACGTCGCACCGCTACACATCATCATCATCATCATCAGCTCATTAAACGTCCCCCGAGGGGCACGAGCCTACCCGTATAGGGTGATTAGGCCTTAGTCGTCCACGCGGGCCCACTGCGGATTGGACGACTTCACACACAACCTTTGAATCTCTTCGCAGGCGTGCATGAAGGTTTTCTCACGATTTTTCCTTCACCGTAAGAGCGTCGGATAATGTACATATATTTTCGAAAATTCGAAAACACATTGGTACGTGTCGGGATTTGAACCTCAGCCCTCCTGGTAGGAAGGCGACAGTCCACACCATCGAGCCACCAACGCTCTTGACCGCTACACACATACACATATAAATATCCACTGACATTCACACAGCGCCATATAGCGTCTAATTAAGCAAGGAGCTTGAGATAGGGTAGTGCACAACCGATATACCATTACATAACTTAAACCATGAGGCTGAAACTGGCAGAAAATTGAAGCAGAAAAAACACAATGGTCAGGGACGAAAAATACTTGGTATCAAAAAACGCTGTTTTCATTTATAACCTTTGACTGCCACATGCCAATATTTTTAAACATATTCTATTGAATTCAGGGACCAAGTCCTTTTTATAGTTTATGTCCATCGCGTTTTTTTCTGCTAGAATTTTCTGCTAGTTTCAGCCTCATAACTTAACCATTCACATACTGATATACCATTTATGGCTCTGCTTACAGACACGCGTCAAATATATTAATATTTAGTGGTTATTTTCTTACACAAACTGGCCGGGCTTGACACACTTAACGTTAGCGAGACTCAGATTTTTTTTTGTACAACCATGACTTTATCGGTTATCTGCATACCGGTATATATGTTTATTTGCATTATATTGTCAGGCTTGGTGCAGCCTTTTAGCTATATCCAACAGCTACTAAGGAGTTGTGCAATAAAAAGTACCCATTGAGAAATTAACTGTTCAAGGCTTACCTATCAGTATCGCTGCCGTCGCTGCTTGTGTTCTCCCAGTTATCTGAGTCGTCGTCGTTGAGTCCCGCCTCCGACTTGCTGTCGCCGTTGAGCAGAGAGCTATCTTCACGGGTTGGCTCCGGGCTAACAAAGAAATTATATGATAAGACCACAAATTCTTGACCTCGACAAAACGTGTTCGTGTCTTTTTTTATATTAGAAGTGTACAGGACGGTCAACATGACAGAGCGGCATTGAAGGAGGCCCAACTGATAGACAGTTATTATCCTCCATCAATGACGCACTGCGCCCTACACCTGAGACAACAGATGTTAGGTCTCTTATACGCGGTAATTTCACTAGCTACAGTGCCCTCATACCGAAACACAAAAGTGCATAACACTCCTGTTCAAACTAAAACCTTACCTGATACCCGAATCGTTCTTCTCCTCAGTAACAGTGTCCTCCTGGCTGCTCGCCATTGGCAGGGACATGTCGCCGCTCGGCTCGATCTTGATGCTGGGACAGTTTGCGTCCGCCTTCAGCGCATCGTCGAGTGACTCCAACTTGTCGTCCGCGTGATCAACGTCCATGTCGTTCTGAAATTCACAAGATCATGCCGAGTCATACAAAATGATTATTCATTGTACAATATGTCCACTGCAGAACGAACGCCTCTACAAATTATTTCCACGCGGACAATTTGAGTCTACCATTGGCCATGACAGAGCGGCATTGAAGGAGACCAGCAACTGATAAACAGTTATTATTCTCCATCAATGCCGCACTGCGCCAGTTACCCGAGACAAATATGTTAGGTCTCTTATACCAGTAATTTCCGCCACCACACGGCTGAACCACAAAGTGTTAAAAGTAGGCATTTGTTTATCATAACCCATTGTACGTTGAAGACCAGGATTAGGCATCTACAACAGATTTTAATGAGTCTGTTTTTTTTAAAGTTAAGGTTCCAAAACCTTATGTCCTATTAGATACAGGGATGTTAGTATCAGCAAACACTCATTGACCGATATTATGATCTCAAAGACCAATAATATTCTATTATTCAAAACCAAACCCTAATGAATAAGAATACTTACATCAATGGTTTTAAGCTTGCGGTGCCCAGACGCACGCTTTTTAGGCCGTGACGGCAAGTGATCCGATGAGTTTGTCTCAGACTTGGAAGGCTTTTTGGCTGGCCGCGTTTGCTTGCGATGGTTTCTGTAGTATTTGCCTGCAAATAAACTCATTGTAATAACATTGTAATCTATGTTAGTAGGGTTGGTTTCCGCACTTAGTCCATGCAGTGGACCATTGTGCGTATTTTATCTATCATTAATATTAAATTATGAATTTAGAGCGCAACAAAGGGCATAAAGCGCCCGCAAATTCTCTAAGAATGTGATGAGTTCATATTTTGGGACCGAAGCCATATGCACTTGCTCATGATGCATATTCATATAGACCAGACCTGCCATATCATATACATAAGTCGAAACACATATACATAAGTCGAAACACATATACATAAGTCGAAACACAGAATATTTGTTCTTGAAATCACATTTGATGTCACCTAATTACACTCTCAGACAATATCTGTGTGGTGTGTATGCGTGTGCAAATAGTGAGAAATAATCATTCTTAAATGCTATTAAGATAGATACATACTTTGCTGTTTACGCCATTGCTCTTACTGACAAAAGTATCTTCTGGACAATTGTGAGGAAATTTCTGTACCCAACTTGCAGTGTGCATGGTTCAAATACATTTCAGTAACTTCAAGTTCTTGAGATCTTCACCTTTGTGAATTAATAAGATTATTGAAATCTAGCATGACAAAAATTGCACTTGTTTTTAAACAATTACATACAAAAAAATACAAAAATCTTTATTTATAGCAAACAAGTCATTCACAAATTGTTGATTTTGAGGTCTCATTCTTTTAAGTTAAATAACCTGTAGTACAATTATGATTAACACAATTATGATTAAAGCATTTAGGCACGTATTCAAGAACGAGACTCAAGTGTTCATCTTCACTGAAGTAGAGTGAAAAAGGGATAGCGCTCTATACAACGGCGATCCAGGGGGAGGGTCATGACCCCCCCTGGGCTATTTTTAAGTATTATACTTACGTATATTATCAAAATATTAAAAGTTCTTGACTACTACTATGTGACCCCCTCCTGGGCCTAATCTGGATCCGCCCGTGGCTCTATACGATAAATAGCACCATCCTTTCTAACTTAATTTAAGTAAATATCAACATTGAGTCTCTAGAATACAGGCCATAAGAGATGAATTACATATCAAAGATAACAACGAGACCAACCACATAAATACATAGTATTAAAATACTTTATAAAGGCAAAATCCTTTTTTGTTCTCATGTTTATTAAAAAATGTAGTGGATGTGGTATGTTCTACGATTTTTAGTAATCAACATTTAAAACAATTTAAATTATTTAAATTCAACTAACATACCTTCAACTAGGAATTTGGGCTGTTGCGGAGCCGCGGAATCGGCGGGGTGAGTGCATAGCGCACGGCATTGCCAATGCACACTCACACTTTCGGTCACTACTGCTTCAACAGTGAACTGGGAAAATTCATGAAACAATAAATCATCTTGTTAAGTAGGCCTTCACCCTTTGATCGCCAATGACGCTATACCCATGCTGTTTGGCAAGGCCTGAGCCTATCAGTGAGCTGGTAGTATTGATTCTAGCTATCAGGCAGTGTAACTTCACTACATAGTAAAAAAGTCGCTTTTTCTGTTCCTATTACATATGTATGATTAAATCTTTGAAACTACACAACAGATTTTGATACAGTTTTTTTAATAGAGTGATTTAAGAAGAAGATTTCTATGTATAATAACATGCATTACATTATTAAGAAATTCTGTTATTGTTGAGGTTTATAATGTGATGTCGTAAACAATAATATATTTTCCGTTTACATTACAAACGCAGGCTGCACCCTATGAGAAACATTGCACCCATGCAAATCTAGCGGGTCGCTAGTTCAATTTATAATGAGAATACAACCGCTAATACTACTTACTTTGTGATCATGCATTTGTGTTTCCTCGCCGCTTTCATCTCCTTTGTGACGTGTAGCCAGTTGGCACTGTCGAGCGACCAGCGGCCCGTACACCACCTGTCCCGGGTAGAACTCCGACGAGGAGTACGGAGTCGAGCGGCGGCGGCGCATCGAGTAGTCCTCCAGTGGGCAGTTGTCCAAGTCGGGATACTCGAGACGGGAGCCGTCGGCCGAAACCAAACGGAGTTTGCTATGCACAGCCTATGAATGATGAATTTAATGAAGATATGGCCTTTTTTAAATTGCCTAATATAATATTAAAAATAATAACATTTACATGTGATGTTATAGCACTTACTTCAATATGTTTAATGACTTTTTGCTATGCAAGATCTGCATTGTGGTTTCTTTACATGATACAATGCCATGTTGAATATACTTTGAGGTTGTGTTATCCACTTACTGTCTCATAATTTAAGACTTACAAACTACATCAATTGCAAAAACAGCTATACTATTTTATCTACATCAATAAAAGTATTACAAAATCATTTCAACTATTATTAAATAACTTTGCAACATTTTAAAATAAAATCATGTACAAATCTATGCTACTGTGAAACATTTTCTTTAAACACCTGCTATATTTTTTTTGTGATGCTTGTGATTGTTTTCGCTTATATGTCTCTGGCAGCCAATTTAACATGAGATATAATAAATATCAATAATTTACCTTAGATGTTCCAACCCAGGAGTCCAGACAAACGCCAGGTCTGGAGTGAACTCTTCAAGTGGCTGTAGTCGCTCGCTGGCCACATTAGGTATAACATGCTTGGTACCAACAATCTGCAGGGCTGCCGTCATAACAATATCGCGGCAGTACCCACGCTGGGTGTCCTTGCCAGCTATGAGGCGGCGGACCACATCGCCCGGCATCAAAGAACGGTCTGCAAGTCCAACCTGAGAATAAACAGTTCTCATTATTTATTGATGATAAAGATGTTACAATCAAATATTTGTTCATCAACATTGGTGTTAGTGCTAATAAACTTAACAATTTTTAGTAGTTTTATTGACTTCTATGAAATCAGATATAAAAATAAAAAAATATATATTTTGTGATGCTTGTGATTTTTCGCTTAGATGTCTCTGGCAGTCAAATGATGAATCACACTGGGTATAAGTGGCCTAAGAATACAGAATATTACACAATTTTTATTGTTGCTGGTCTGCTAAATTATTATTTAATGCTGAAACTGGCTGGAAAAATGTGAAGTACAATTGACTTGGTATCAAAACAGGCTTTCTTTGGTACCAAGTTTGTTCAAAAGTTATAAACTTATGTACTATTATATTTTCTTTATATTTGAAAATGAACATCAATAACAACAAAAATTTTGGTACATTAGAATGTCCAGAATAGTTGAGAATGGTGGTTTAGTCAGCCTTTAAACTTTTAACAGCCAGTATTTTAGGTACAACATTACATCTGTAAATATATGCAAATGAAACATTATTAACAAGTATCAGAATATTTGCATAAAAAAGAGAAGTTCAAGAAGCATGATGGTTATCAATAATTGGCAAACACTATGCCTTGCTATGAGCAGAAATGAAAACCTCCAACTTCTGGCACAAATACTTTTAGCAGAATACTGAAATGACTGTATAAATATTCTTTGAATTATTGGTAATTTATTGGCTCAGGGATCCAGCTTACTTGACTTGCCAGGATGTTACAATTAATGAGATTCTAGTGACCTACCAACAAGCATTAGACCAAGCTGGCAACAGTCCAAAGTACCTTAAGTATTAAGAAAACTGAATATCTAAACAGATATTTATCAGAGAATTAGACATTTTTTATTCTTTTTCACTTCAAGCCATACCTTACTGCTTCATTTCAAATATCTCTTAATTTGTATTATAGTATAAAAAGGATCCACAAACATAATGCGTTTTTTGTTTTATTTACAGCAAAAAAAACAAACAATTGTCTTTGCATGTAAATGGTTTGGTTTTTTTTTTAATATCTTACTTTTTACTTCAGATAATTTATAGGTAAGGTTTAAAATAGGGTGACAAACACACACAAACAATGAACTAATATGTGGGTAGAACTTAAAACATTCCATAGTATTGTGCCCTCATAAATACTACACCTGGCTCCGTTTTAGGACTTTCAGGTCATCAGTTAAAAGCCTGAAAACGTTTCACTTGACCAAGTTTTGTCAGGTTCATCAGAGCGATAAATAAAAGTTGTTAGATGGCCAAACCCACGACGCAGGGCTAGGCCGGTGCTCGGCGCACTATTTTGGGGAAGTCTTCCACTCACCGACTTTTCCGATATGACTCGTTCTGTACCGGAGGGATGCCAGACAACACGAATCTCGCCTTTTTGTACTGCTGCCTCAATGTCGCTCTCTTGATCACTGGAGATACCTTCGTAGTTTTCGAGTACGAGGCCGAAGACCACTTGCCCGCGATTGTTGATTTTATATACTTCATCCTCGTAAAAATATTGAAAGTCGGTCGGCGAACCTAGGATTTTGCCCCGCCATATTGACGGGAATTATCTAAAGACACAAATAATTTTGTTTTTACGTGATTATGTTCTTTCTGACAGCTGATTGCAATGTGTGGCGCATGCGTCAATTAAGAATTGCAACGGAAACGCCATCTTGCGGCACCATACAAAAAGATTACGTTCCGTTTCACGATGAAGTAGATTGCAGCCATCACCTCGCGGCCTTGCGCCCAGAAGAGCCTCGCACCCAATAATTTTAACAGCATACATATTTTGAAGAATACAACATAAGTTTCAATACAATGCTAATAAGGTCTCCACCTATAAGTTCGACAACATGCAAAGGGAAAGTTGTAAGATTTAAACAAAATAGGATAATAGTGCTGACCACAAAGCTCCGCATTTTTGAGAATTCTCTAATTAAAATAACTTTCAGTAAGTTGCCGTTTGAGTGATGGATTGCATTTGCTCGGACTAACTTGGGATGAATAATTCAAAAATACTGAACACTGACAACAAATCCGCTAAGTTGTGTCATGGTCTCGACTAAAATAACTTAGGTATATTAAAAAGGACTGCACTTTTTGTTAAAACATACCTACTGTTGTGCGTCCTATACACTACTCGGGAAGTTCCTCGCCAAGTATTCCCAGACCAGCCGAGTAGTTAAGAGAGGTACTTTGTGAACGCACTTCGTGCAACTTCGAACCCTTTAACTCGGTCCAAAAACCTACAACAAATCGAAGTCGCCCGAGGCGAAGCAAAGTCGGACGAAGTAAACCGAAGTGCCGTTCTACACTGTCGTATTTGGCTAACCTCGGGCAACTTCGCGAGGAGTGTAGAGGACGGGTTAAAGGGCCTTGCTAAGGAATTTCCACCGTGCCTAGTAGGAGGCGTTAACGAATATAGGTATTCATTTACCGTTTCGTTGAGGTTTGTGTTTGTTAAATATTTTTTTTTTTACAAATTTTAATGTTTTCGTACAACTACATTGACAATAAAACATTTAAACTTATTGTCGTTTACAGCACAGCTGTAACGTCGCATACCGGCGCTATTCTCGCCCCGATCAATACTGTTATCAAGATAGCTGTAGGTGTTTACATGCGCTAGTACACGCACAGCGCCGCTTGAATGAGGTTGTGGCCAGTGATAACGCGTCCCTTCATATTACAAATGCATTAATTAGGGAAATGTGACCCCATGTCAGTGAAAATGCCGCTGCCTGAGTTAATAAAGCGGGCGTCGAGCTATTTCCTCGGGCTAGAGTTCGAGGACAACGATGAGCTGCCGGATTATGTCGACAACGAAATATTGTTTTGCAAGAATAATGTGTGCGTACATCCGCCGACGATCGCAAGGCACGAGCTGGATATTGTACATCATCCTGGTTATTTAACGGTTACAACGAAAGTTTTTACTGACCAACACAACAATGCTAAGCGACCAACACTCTTTTTAAACTGGATACCAAATTCTACATTAAAGAAATGCCCGTCCGCGGTGGAGACTAGTCCAAGCGATGAACTTGGCTATGGCAATATTAAATCAGCAAAGCCAAAAGTTGTTTTGAAACGTAATGATGGTAAGAAAATCGATCCGAATAACGAGAACGCTTTCTCTGATTCATCTGAAACAACCAGTTTGAATTCGAATTCTGATAAACAAAGCATTAAATCGTCGGATAGTACTCGATACACACACAATGACACGACACAGGACAATTTGTCGACTAGTTCGAAGCCGACTGTAAAATCTGTGGAGTCTGGCAAAGAGAATATGTTTAGCAGCTTTGAAAAGGACGAATCGAAAGATGAAGTGTTTTTATACGACAAGCATGTTCGCTCACAGTCTATGACTTCCGTAAATATAACTATAGCGAATCCAAACATCGAAAATGTAGATTTAACACCAGATTCTTTATCTGGAGATCGCTTCATCAGATCGCTGTCGATGAGCTCGTGCGATGAAGGTAACCCTAACTGGATGAGCACACCAGAATTTTTGGCTTTAAAGCACAACTTGGTTTTCCCGGACAGTGTCCATAGTTCCCCTGTACCACAAAGAAAGGCTCCAATGAAATGTCGAAGGTAAGTGACGTCACTGTAATATGGTGACGTAGGTTTAGTTTAGATACATACCTATCGCTGTATTAAGTGAATATTTTATGGTAGAAAATCCACATGCATATTACATGTGTGATATCTCCATACTTCGGATATTTATAAAATATTTACCTGTAAGAAATGCCAGTCTATGAGCCAACCAATGCAAGCCAATACAAATAATACAATAGTACCTATGTACCGAAAATCAGATACAATCTTTAAGTTTCAAAAATCGGTAATAGGTAATATCATATTGCATAATGCGTATTATAGGTACTTACTTAGTGTACGTATTTATAGTGCGGATTAGTGGATTTTGACGTCTACCATTCTTGGATTGTAGCCGAGACGGCATAACATGCCTTCCGAAGCACGAAATAATCTTAATTTTCGGACAATCAGGTGATTCAGCCTGTAATCTCTTAATGGTCCGAGAGCCGGCCGTATAAAAGTCCTATGGATCAGATACATAAACAATTTTTTGAATATAGTCTGAGAAACCATAAAACTAAAGGTCGACACCCCTGAAAATGCCTGATTCTGCTCAAGCTCAATAACAGTGTGTCAACCGCAATCAAGGTACTTCCTTTACGACAAAGACGTACCTTTGATTGTGGTCGACTCACGTTAGTGAATGAATTGAACTTGTCGACATTTGAAAACTCAATTCTCATCTCTCATCGAATACTGTATTTTCCCGTTAATTTTTTTCATGTATCTTATTATGAGTTAGAATAACGTCTGGAATTACAACCTGAAGTGAGTGCATAATTTTTGCATGCGGGAAAAATCAGGCATTTTCAGGGCTGTCGACCTTTAGTTCTATGGTTTCTCAGACTATATTAAAAAAAATATCATGTATTTGATCTATTCATTGAGATTATACATCAATGGATCCATGGGATTTTTATACAGCCGGCTCTCCGACTATAACCAAACAGGAAAAAATCGCACCAACTGACTTTTCCCTGCGGGATTCGAACCTACGACCTCCGAGTCATGCAGCCGAACCGCCGAGCCGCTGTGTCCATTAGACCACGGAGGCACTTGGCATAAGAAACACCAATTAATTCTTATAGAATGAATCGACAAAAAGGTGGTCGTTCACTGCCAAAAATCTTAATGATTTCATGATTAATTTCTATAGATAATATTTCAATAGTACCTATATTTATGTTATCTGTGATTTTACCTACTATACTTGCATAATTATATAACGTAAATCTTAATTGCTATTACTTAACTTTGTAAAATATTTTGTTAATGTACCTAATACAAATTACCACGTTAATAGTGTTTATTAGCACCAAATGATTTTTTTCCTTTTCGATCGTGCTACTATTATAACCAGCTGTAAGGTACCTCGCATTCCAATAAGTCCTACCTCGTACCAGGAACGCCTATTATTCCTTACTTACATTTATTAAATATTCCGACTATTGTTCCGTTGTTTAATTAAATATTTTAGATAACGAAGTACCTACGCAATATTGCGATATTAGATAAAATTGAATGAATAGGATAGGATAATAAAAGTCAAAGGTTAAGGACCGTGGCCTTGAATTTCATTTCATCAATTATACTTATATATAAATGTACTTGGCCCAGCAGTGAAACAAGTTATGATGCGAGCTTGGTACCAGTTTGCTATTATCAACAAGTCTTTTTTTCAAATTTGTTGTAGCTCATCCAAACCAGTCGCTTATGGTAGGTACTTACCTACTGACTGATTAATCGACTGGCTAGTCATCAGCGGCTAACAGTGATACTTATTCATTAAAAATTGAAAATTCCCGGCGATTTGTTCGATTACCGTGTAAAGCCACAGTTGGTTTGCGTAATTGTGGTCCTAGTTATAATCAATTATGATTTATTATTCCGGCATAATAGATAGCAGGTTTTACTGCATAGGTTCGCAAGTATGAAATAGCATCATTTGTTTGTCGAAGCGAAGTGTATATTTATTTGTATGTTTGCAGATTTTCTGTAGATCTTAGTCAGATGCGGTCTCTAAGGCTCTTCTTTAACGACGACAACTGTACGTGCGGCCAGCTTGTGGTGGCTTCCCGGGAGTCCCAATATAAGATACTGCACTTCCATCACGGTGGACTGGATCACCTGGCCCAGGTCCTGCACAGGTGGCACTCATTGCTGCACAACATTAAATTAACACCTGGTAATTTAATTGACCTTTCTGTTAATCGATTAGTATTTAATGTGCCACTAACTTTAGCTTAATACTATTGTCAAAATAAATGAGTCTATTTCATGAACTTAACAGGACTTTTATAAACTGGTTCTATTTTTCCATCGCGGCAAAAATATGAAAGCGAAAGTTTTCACACATTGCTCATAACAGTCATAATTGAATTTTCGCGAGAGGAGAGGACATATTTATGAGCGTATTTCATTTTCTAGAGGTTGTTTCTAGGTCATACAGGATACCTATACAAATATATTTGTTTAAGCTGTTATTAAACCTTGAAAAAAACAAATATTTTATATCTTGCCACTTCCATTTTGAAAACAGGTTCAGAAGAACCAAACCTGCCATATCGTCACTTCATGGTATGTCGCCCCGAAGTTCTAAAGGCCGAGCAGCATCCTGAAGAGGGCAAACCGCCTAAGATTACTCCTGAACTTTTCTATGGAAAGATAATGAACGGAAAAGGTGTAATAGAAGACGATTTGTTCCTAAGAAAGTGCGTCTTCTTCGGTGGTCTCGATAAAGAGCTTCGAAGGGAAGTATGGCCATTCTTGCTTCATTGCTACCCTTACAATTCTACGTACGACGAGAGAGAGATTATTCTACAAATAAGAACAAGGGAATACGAAGAGATAACAAGAAGGAGACTTGAGAAGATGACGCCAGAACAACATGCGGTGTTTTGGAGGACAGTGCAGTGTGTTATAGAGAAAGATGTCATTAGAACGGACAGGGGTAACCCGTTTTTTGCTGGCGAAAATAACTATAATATTGAAATAATGAAGAATATTCTCTTGAATTATGCGGTGTATAATCCTATTTTAGGGTAAGTTCCTAGTATATATGTATACCACGTTACTTATCACACAAGGCATTATGTAGGTACTAATTTCATTACACATTTTGTCGGGAAACTTTAGTCAAGCCTGTCGTATAACACGGGTTTAAGTTTAAGTAATAATATCTATTAAGAATGAACAATGAACACACATTCCTATCTAATGTCACGCTTTATCACGTAGGGAAAGACAGATAACTTTTGCTACGCAATTGTTTTTATTTTACAAACAAACCCATACGAAATGTCAGTCAGTGAAAACTTAGACTTTATAAAGATAAACAGAATAAAAGCCTGCAAATTATAAAGGTTTATCAAGTAATGGGAATTATGTGATAAGCATCTGCTGCCCATTTACAGTAGGTAGGTACCTACAATTATATCCATAATTTAATTCCCAGAAAAAAATAGGTTGTCTTTCTCGGGTAGTTATAATATACCATTAGGATATTTGGATATTATGCTCATTTAGAGTACTTACGGCACTGACCTACAGTCATTTACAGCAATACCCTTCATTGAATTGTCAGGAAAAGTAAAAGGACTACGCAGAAGTCTCCGTCAAGTATGCCTATGCTACATAATAATCTATCATTCTGCAGATACACGCAAGGAATGAGTGATCTCTTAGCCCCGGTTCTTTGTGAAATAAAATGTGAAGCGGAAACGTTTTGGTGTTTCGTCGGACTCATGCAAAGAGCGATATTTGTATGCACGCCCACGGACAACGACATGGATAACAATTTGGTACGTTTTGCTTGAATATACCGTCTCGAATTGCAGATTATGAACGGTCAGGTTCTTTAAGAACATCAGAATTTACGATATATTAGAAATGAACGCAATTTGAAAATTTACTTTAATTGAAGTCATTTAAAATGTATTTGGTATTAAAATAAACTTTGTATATTTATTTGTAGTAGGTATTTATGTGCCGGACTGTACTTTTGAGCAAATCTACAAATATGTATGGTGTCGAATAAAGTATGTATTGACTTTTGCAGAGCTACCTCCGTGAGTTAATCAGGATAATGTTACCTCACTTCTACAAACATCTCGAGAAGCATGTCGACGCAATGGAGCTATTGTTTTGCCACAGATGGATATTGCTGTAAGTACCTATAGTCGTCTTATACGAGTAACAGTTGCCACAATAGGAAATAGTTAGCTTTGTGTGAAGAGCCTGTTTTATTGGGAGTACCTACATACCACAATAATGTAAGTGTGCGTAAAGTTTGTGTGCACGAAATATTGTTTAGTTTTGATATAATGTTAAAATAACTGCTATATTATTTAATACAGCAGTTATTTTTTCTAGTTATGGCTTTTTAAAGTAATATTTTTTATGTAGGTATATAGACCGGGAGGACCGGGATATCTGGCATAAAATGGGGGAGACCTATGTCCAGCAGTGGACTGCGATAAGTTGAAGACAGAGAGGTATATAGAGTCAAATCTCAGAATACAGAAAAAACAGTATACCTTTTTCCATAATCGGAGAGTCAGATTAAGTGGCTTAAGATACCAGTTTGTCAAGACTTTTAGCAATCAAATTGTGTGTTGTCAGGAATTCTTTGGTTTGGTATATGCGACGGTCAATGTTGGACGCATACCCTAGGCACTTACATTTTCTGCTCTCAGGTACAGGTCCTGACCTTCAGTATTTTTCCAGATGTTTCAAACGGGAGTTCACCGAGGCAGTAGCACTCCGCATGTGGGAGGCGTGCTGGGCGAACTACCAGACGGACTATTTCCACCTGTTTCTCTGTCTGGCCATAGTAGCGGTGTACGCGGACGACGTGATCGCACAAGACTTGAACACCGACGAGATGTTGCTGCATTTTAGTTCCTTGGGTGAGTTATCACTGTTGATCGCGTACTTAGCACAACACTGTTGACGAAGTTTCTTAGTCTTAAGAAAGGGGATCATATAGTACCTTACATATAGATATCTAACTAACGATAGACCTATGTAGGTAGGGTCAAGTTTGAGTCTTACTTTAGCCTCTGTCAAGTGAATTTATCGTAATCAAACCATCATTTGGTGATCGAAGATGTCACCTAATAACTTCCTTAGGATTGAATATCAATCGTCTTACCGCAACCTTAACCAGGTCAGCCTTGAGGACTCATGTGGTGTAATTGGTTGAGACGTCGGCACCGAGTGTTCCGGGTTCGATCCCCGGGCAGTACAAATATGTCTGTTTGTACTGGTCTGGGTGTTTTCTATGTTTAATATGTATGTATTGACAAAAAAGGATATAAGTATGTTTATCCGTTGTTTAGTATCCATATGACATGATAATGCTTAGGGTCTAGATGGCGCTGTGTGAATGTCTGTAAATATTTATTTATTCATATTGAGCATTAACTTTTATATGAAAATGAAGTTTCAAACTGTCCTATATTTTTAATTTTCAGTTTGTTTAACGAATATCCTGAATCTTTATACTGATTATTTCAGCCATGTACATGGACGGGCGTATGATACTGCGCAAGGCCCGCGGCCTCCTCCACCAGTTCAGGCAGCTGGTGCGGCTGCCGTGCACCCTGGCGGGCATGTGCCAGCGCTGCGGCCCCGGCATCTGGGACTCCACGCACCGACCCAGTATCGAGTGCACCGGCGCACACGACGTGTGCGAGTACGCTGTGCAGTAAACACAGTGTTGTCACCTTAGTTTCAGAAGTGGGGCTTTCTGAGAAGTTAAAAAGGGCTAATAGGGCTAAATTGATCTTACAAAGATTTTCTGTAAGTACTAAAAATTGTATAAATTGACCTTAGATAACACCGTTTACCTACTCCTAAAAGAGCAAAAGCTTGCGGCCGGAATAATTTACTTTTTTTAAGTCTGAACTCTCATATATTCCCTCAAAAGTTTATAAAGATGTATGAATAGAATCTATTAAAATAGAATTGAATTACCTATATCCCATTAGGTAATGCCTGTTTTATAATTAACTAAGTTCAGTGGCAGCAGGCTCTTGGGCTATGAGGGACTTTCTCCGAAATGACGACCCATCGCAAGGGGTAAGCATCGTATTTCAATGTAAATTCGTATATTTGTACAAATTTGTCAGTATTCATTGAGTGCAAATTTTACCTTGTAATACCTTCATACATTTAAAAGTTTATTAATGTTGTATGTGATTTAAATTTGATGTAACATTTCTGATGCTCTTTGTTACAAATTCATCGCAGGGGTTAATGGTAAACATAAAATTTATAATATTGTTACTTCCATTCGCAGAACATATCAGTGTGGAATTAATGGTATACAAAAGTAAAATAGGCTAGGCTAGGGTTATACGTACCTAGTCCTTGGTACCTATTGGGTACTTAAATGTATCTTTGCATTTTAGGCATTTGAAATGGAAGTGCCTAATTTTAATTACGGGTCGTATCCAATCCAGTCATAAAAATCATTAAAAAAAGTAAATAATAGTTACTAGCTATTCTTTCAATATCAAAGATACACAAAATCATTTGTCATATTTCGTAATTTCATAAATTTAGGGATAAATGTTAAAACTGTACCTGTTGTTTAGAATTTATTAGGTATTTACCTAACATAAAATATTTAGATTAGTCCATATTGTATGACGGGATAATTTGAAAACGCAGAATATGAAGTTAATTGTAATCTCCAAGTACTTATAATAAAAAATAGGTAGAACTATAATTGATCTGACAGTACTAACCCACCTAATACTTTTTCTAAGAACGTGTAAAATGCAAAAATTGTTTCCTATGTATATGTATGTACCTATTTAAAGAGCGACACGTTCGAAATTGCAATACTCTTCATAACCTATTGCTTTTTTAAAAAAACACTTGAGGTAATAGGAACACACAAATGTTTGTCATGTTTATTTCTTGCAAACAGTGGCGTAACACTGGCAGGGCTGGTCAAATGCCACGGGCCCCCAACCCAAGAGGGGGACCCTCTTGGATTGGGGGTCCGTGGCATTTGAAGCCTCGAGCTCACAAATAAATATCATTTACCACATCCTCGATTCACCCCTTAAGTCGATCGTATCGAAGATTTACTATAGTAAAATAGACGTACTAAATATAGAACAGTTAGGTACAGTAAGTTTATTAATATTGAACTGAGTACACCGTGTTGACATTTTCTTCTAGGGCCCATGAAACGAAAATCCCACGGGCCCCATATAATAAAGATACGTCTCTCTTCTCTCTCCTCAACTATCGCAGTCCACTGTTGGACATAGTTCTCCCCCATTTTGCGCCAGATATCCCGGTCCTCCGCTTTTCTCATCCAGCCTCCACCAGCGATCTTTCGCAAGTCGTCGGTCGATCGGGCCGGAAGGCGTCCTACGCTTCGCTTGCCAAGACGCGGTCTCCACTCCAGAACTCAACTCAAGAAGATACGTCACTGCTTGCAAATGTATTTTTTTTTAGTATTAGACAAGTTTTAGGTATATCAGAATTTTGCAGCTACCCTCCGATTTAATAGAATGGTAACCTAAACATGATTACGTAAGTATTTGTAGGTAATTACCAGGTAGAAATTTTACCCACTGTTGAGAGCCAATCTTTCATATATTTATATTACAATATATCTAGTCTAAATATGTTAGGGAAATTAAAGCCTGTTGGCTTAACTACTACATAAAGCTGTGTTTGTAGATAAAGATAACGTTTAATGCAGTACAGTCTATGCTCATTGTTGTAAAAATTGTTTTTTATTATTTGGTATGTATATTGACAAAAGCTATTATTATAAAAAATATATTATTTTCGCATAATGTGAATTGTTACGCGTACTGTGATATATAATGATCTGCTTGTAATATATTGTGTAAAAGTTGAAAAACATTTAAAGATGATAAAAATACAAAACTATTTCTAGTTTATATCTAATTATTAGTAATAAATGTGCGAGCATTCAACTTGTGGTTTTATTTAAATGAATAGTTAAAAAGTATAGTGGTAAAGTCTTTATTTTAGAACAAATGTTCAAAAACTTTATGAAAAATAATTATGTAAAATTACAGATCATGAAACCTGGATTTCATGGTGTTAGGTAAAAATGGAAGGATTAATAGTAAATGTCCTAAGCTGTCTCAGTGACACTGATAAAAGCTGTTAGTTCCGTCAGTTGCTGCTGCACTCAGTGTTGCCACCTTAGCCCTTTTGTGGCTAGATCTAGCACTTGTTAGCATACGTGAAATCCTTTTTTTTTTTAGATTTAGTCCGAAAAGGGGATATTAATCGTTTTTCACAGTCTTGAAAATAAAACCAAATATGGAGTTTTTGACAACTTGTTAGCAAGTTTTTTTTTTCTATTTCATCGGTTATGATGACGTTTCTTTTAGACGCTCTAAAAACGGCTTCATGACATGATTATTTCAGCATTTTTAAAACAGAAAATGTTTTAATGCATAATCTAGCTCTTTCTTACCTTTTCAACTTCTCAAAAGCCCTTTTTTCTAAAACTAAGGTTGCAACACTGGCTGCACTAACAAAATGTCATAGAGTATATTATATAAACAAAATGTCCATCATATAATCATAACAATTTCTGAAGACAATTTAGAATTTTAATGAATAGGTACCGTAATTGCATCACCAGCCAAAATAAACTTGATAAGATTACTTCTTATCTTAAAACGCCAAGTTTTTACATTCCATTTACTTTAAAGTTGTCCACAAACAAGGCTCACTCTAATCAATTACATTTAAATGGTTTTTTTGTCGCGAGTTTTAGCTATAATTACTTATGGACTGTTGAATATATCTGATACCATTGGCTATTCAAGTAAAATGGCTAGTAAATTGCCAAATATAATGAAAGCGGTTGGTCTTTATAAATATTTACCCATTAGTGATGTGAACAGTCTCATCGACTTGGAAGTGAGCCTGCCGATTCTTCAGGAGACTGAAGTGTTAGTAGAAGTGAAAGCAACGGCTGTCAACCCTATAGATACAAAACAACGTGCTCCTAAACCTATTGTAGAAACTTCACCACGAATTTTGGGATGGGATGGTTCTGGTATTGTTGTTGCCAAAGGTAAAAGCGCAAAATTATACAATACTGGTGACGAGGTGTTTTTCATTGGCGATTTAAGGAAGAATGGTTCCAATGCTCAGTATGTTGCATTAGAAGAAATATTTGTAGGGCCCAAACCGAAAAATTTTACATTTGAAGAAGCTGCTGCTATGCCTCTCACTACTGTTACTGCCTATGAATCATTGTATGATAGGTTACTTTTATCAACCAAAGATAAAGGGAAATCACTCCTGGTCATTAATAGTGCAGGTGGTGTAGGTTCAATTGCTACACAATTAGCAAAAAATTTGGGCCTAAAAGTCATTGGTACAGCATCACGACCTGAAACCGAGGAATTTTCTCGGAAACATGGAGCTGAAATAGTACTTAACCATACAAGAGACTTGATAAGCCAGTTACAATGTCATGGTTATGGGGAAGGTGTGGATTTTATTTTAGTTAATTATGATCCATTTCCATATTGGGATACTTTGATGAAAATTATCAAGCCCCAGGGCAAAATATGTTTGATAGTAGATAGCACAGGCCTCGTTGACCTACGGCCTTTAAAAGACAAAAGTGTGACATTAGTATCAGAAATGATGGCAACTAGAATGAAATACAACACAGAAGATAAATACAGGTATCAAGAAATCTTGCAAGAGGTCTCCCATATGTTTGAAGAAGGAAAACTAAATTGCACATTGACAAAAGTATTGAATCCCATTAATGCAGCAAATTTGAGGGAAGCTCATAGACTTCTAGAAGAAAGAAAATGTTAGGGAAACTGGTACTTTCTGGTTTTTGAAAACAATTATATATTGTTAACAATATTATTGTTTATTTTACTATAGTGATTGTTACAAATATATATGACCTTACCATAAATGCATACATCATATTGAAAACTGGATCAAATATAAGTTTTTATAGGTTTAAAGAAGAGATATTAGGCTGGCTCAGGACACTTGGATCAAACTCTTGCCCTTGAAATGGTGAACCAGCTGCATTCCATGCCTTTTTTAGAATGTCAATGTTTCTTATTTCATCACTGGTTGGTAGACCTTTCAATTTACGTTGTTGATTCCACTGGAGCTCTCGTACCTAAAGATGATTTTTAAATGTGTTTAATGTTTTTTGTTTGCGTAAATACTATCCCATCCTGTCTTATTTCTATAATAATTGTTTTATATTTGTATTAAACTACTAAAATTATTGCCATTTATATAACAAAGTATACCTTGAAAGTAATTTTATAACCATTCAATATTCCTAAGTATAACTGTGTTATTAATCATAATATTTATATACCTTTGCAACATGATCTTCTGGTAACTCATCCAAGGGTCTGGAGCAATCCATTTTGTCTATGTCAAGCTCTTCCTCACTATTCAGTAATTTAATCCACCAACGTTCTTGTGCTTTTTCTGCAAAATTTAAGTAGTAATATACAGATTACTAGATAATTTGAAGGAGTCTACTATAAACTCCTACTACTTAGCTAATCAATAAGTACAGATCTTGTTCGATTTTTTTAAGCATAAGTTGCATTCAACAATATTGATAATGGTTTCAGTTTTTTTCTTCAAAATTACATAAAATAGGTTGAATGTTCACTGACCATTTATAATAAATGTCAATGTTAATAATGAATGTTGATTTGGTAAATAAGAAAACTTTACCTAGATGTATTAAAAGCTTTCCTTCGCTAAAGGTCCAAAAGCTCTCAGAGGGTTTGATCTTGAATGGCAGGGAATCTTTTATAAAATCACCTTCATTAAGACAGTGCACACAAATATCACCACTGTTGATAGTCACCTTTAGTTGTTTGGAAGATTTAATAGTTGCTGGCAGCTTCACAATTATATCTGGAAAACATAATATTTGAAAAGTCTTTAGCTCATACATAAATTCTATAAATTTTTTTGGAAAATACAAAATCATACCAAGTTCCATGATAGTTTGAGACCATAAATATTTATCCCTTTCAGCTCCATTGTAAGTATCAGAGTTTTTCTGTATGGGTATTATAGGCGGAGTGTATGATTCCAGATCATCCGTATCATTTATGGTATTTTTTTCTAACATTTCGTTAATCTGTGAGTCATCTTTATTGGTTTCTCTGGTATTGGCAGAATAATGATTATCATCGGACAAATTTTCTTCAGCTACAACCTCGACTTCTTGGGCAACTGTTGAGCACATTATTTCATTATTTAAATCACTTTCACCTTTAGCTTCCTTCCTATTTTTAGGGTCACAAGACTTCAGAACTTTTAAAACCAATTCCTCAGCTACTCCAGGGGGAAAGCCCATATTTTCATAGGGTCCTTTGGGAACATAATAGAAATCCGTTCTGTGAAAATTTATATATTAAATTATAATAAAAATTTAAAAATAAAACACTAAAATCAAAAATAAACAAGTACATACCGTCGAGCTAGGAAGTTGAATATAGTAGAAAGGAATCCTAAAACTGATTTCTCGTTTACTAATATTGATGTTAGTATATCGTCATACTTAGAAAGGTCTGGTGATTCCGACATTTTAGAGTTTAAATTTTATTATTTATTTCAAATAGAAAATAACAAAAAGTCAGAAACATTGACACAACGTAAACACAAAAAAAAGTTGAGAGTTTTTTTCATTAGCTCGTAGGAACAGACTATGGTCTGAGATAACACTGCCCAAAATAATAAATATTCCTTTATTTGTTGTTTGGTATCTTGGGTATCAAATTAGTTTTATAAACTAGGATAATTTTAGAAATTTTATACAATTATAAACATTTATGTTGCCGTCTTGAATTAAAAAAGTCTCATGGAATTTTAACATTTTCAGCCAAATGCTCTGTGTTACCATGTCAAAATAAAAATATGCCCGTATTTCTTTGCTGGTATCCCAAAAACCAGTTTTTTAATTTACATTCCCGCCACTTGGCGGAGTTGTTTCGCTTTCGAAAGTTTCACATCCGCAAGAGAGCGGCAAGGCAAGACAAGTCGAAGTAGGCAAAGAAGTCTCGCGCGCGAACTCGGTACGCTGCAGGCGATGACCGCATTCATATGAGTTTTTATTTTATTGTGAGTGTGCTGTCGTGTTTCCCGTTCCGTTGTGTGTTTACAAAAATGCTGTATAGGTGAACTGAGAATTCAAGTGTTGTGATTGTGGTTAATATTTCCTAACTATCTTATCCTTTACTGTCTATCAAGGGTTGAAAAGATGCCTTGCTCAGCGGTAACTTTGTCTATAGCGACCATTACAGCAATCGTGGCTGCTGCTTTAATGGCAATAGCGTTTTCAACAGATAATTGGCTTTACATAGAAGTGAAGCGAAGTAAGATCCAGGTAAGATACATGTTATATTTTTTATTGCTTTAATCTTACAACAATTTATTATTAGTTGAGACCTCCGCTTGTAGTTTGAAATAGTTATTACAAAATAGAAATGATAACATACTTTTAAATTTTAGTGAACTTAAATTTTAAGAATAGGGTAGATGCTTCATAAAAAATAAATAAAATGTTGGTTCAGAATTTTTACAGAGCTGATACCTCAAAGGTTGTACGGACAAGGTCAACGAGTAAGAGTTCAAATAGAAAATATACGAACAGGCTGCTTAATCCTTGAGGTGCTGCATATCTGACATGCGTAAAACACCTCGTCATAAGGAATGTTATTATCAGTAGGTATTTCAATGCCTGCCTATTCGTCCAATATAAGGTTGATAAAACACCTTGGTATCCTAAACTGACTTAATAAAACGTAAATAATGTTGTTATTTTATTGGCTATGGTTTTGCATTATCAATTGTTAAACATTTCAAACAATCTTGATCAGCGATGTATCTTCTGCTTGCGACACTTCCTTTGATACATTGCAAAATGTTTTAGGTCATAGGATCGTACTTTCGCTTGTCGGTTACTTAACTTTAAAAAAAGGTTTATCTAACTAGTAAATTAAGCCACACGAATTCAATGTAACACGTATTCTTTCGAGTCCTTGGCCAGGGCACCGTTACTGTAGACATGTTCCGCATAAATATGCACGTATTAATGGCACGAACAAAATATGTGTGGGTAACTGTACTACACTGTGCTACTCCTGCGCTCCACTTTGTGGTGATAAAGAATAAAAACTTTTACATTAAATCTAGGCCTAAATTGCTACCCTAGTCCTTATTATAAACATGTCATTAGCATCAAATCATCTGTACAGTCTACTTCCTTAAGACCGTCTGGATCAGGGATGACGAACCATTACCACACGTGTTATATTTAAAGCACGTGCCACAATACTCTGGGCACGCATCAAGGAGTTGTGAAATAAATATCAAAGTATTATTATTCTATCAATAATTATTTTATGTGATGACCACATCCTGCCTGGCATCCAACATATGGCACGTCGTCGACTTATACAGGTTCTACCCAGGTCTAGAACCTCATTGTTGTTCATAAGGATGCATAATACCGACACCTATTTGGTCTTAAAGTTAAAATATGGAAAACACAATTTATGTCATGGTCTGCCAGACTAGAAAATTCAGAAGAATTGTTCTTCCATATCTGAAGATACTTTAACATGGGCTATTTTCAAAAAAATATTGATCTACCCTTGAATTAAAAAGCGCAAATTACAAACAACTCAATATTATTTTCAACATCGCACAAACTAAGTGATCTTAACATTCCAAAAAGTTTTTAATCCGCAAAAACCGTACCATCTCACGGTTAATTTGCTCGTTATACGCGCTGGTGTTTTTATATCAGATTTAGGTTCTCTACTTTGAGAAGGCGGGTCACAATTTTTTTGCTTACATGGGGCACCTTGAATGCGCCGCATAAGCATCTACCTGCTGAGTTCTTGAAAAAAAATTTTTTTTCTCTTTATTCTAAGGGGTTACTCAAGGCATTTCCATTCCATTGAACAGGCTACGTGACTGTAGCTATAAAATGAAACAAAGTAATCTTGTGTTTTTATAATGTTAGGTAAACACGTATCTCGTGTTATTTATAACATTTTTGCAACATTAAAATAATAACACGAGATACGAAAAAAATCTGCAATGACCAGCAGCCAATTCCTTAATTTTTGTATAATCATGCCTATCAATAGACACTTAATAACATGAAATATATGTAGTCATCAACAATATGAAGTCATCAGGAAGTACCCAAACCATTTATTGTTTGTGTATTAGTAGTAGATTTAATTTCTTTGGTTTTACTAATGTTTTCACTTTAGCTAACGCTCTTATTTACAGATTTCTTTTTGTAAATTTTTATCCTCATTACTCTTTTAGTTTATAGTTCATTTTTTTTCCTATAACCTGTCCATAAACCGTACAAATAAAACCTATAGCTACGTAAAAAAGCAGGTAGCTTATATGTTGTAATTGACGTTAAATGTTATTTCTAGATTGAATAAAATTTTAATACAATATATCTTAAATATATTAGATAATATTACATAAAGGAAAGCTCCAGAGAAATCAGTTGTGAAAGTGATGAAATCTGCGTGAATTCTAAAGAACTACAAGTTGTGGTATCGCTAATAATTAATTACGTTGTAAACATAACCGCGCCCATATGATTATGTGTAAGCATATATATGTATTTCGGTTTATGAAATTTTCAGAAACCACTCGCGTAATTTGCATTTACAACTGCAAAAACGGTCTCCAAGGCTACCAATTACGTAATACGTACTTTCTATGTCATTTTGGAGAAGTGTCGTCTGGAAGTTGAAAGAAAGGAAACGGCTCTTAAATTTAATACATTTCATGTACATTAATAAGGTTAATTTAGATATTGAATTGCTGGATTGCAAAGATTCTTCTACGACATATTTATAAACTTTGAACTCAACCTCTCTCATTTCAACCTATTGCTGTCCACTACTGGACATAGATTGCCCCCATATTGCGCCAGATATTGCCCCCATATTGCGCCAGATATCCCGGTCCTCCGCTTCTCTTATCCAGCCTCCACTAGCAGACAATTAAGCTGTTACCTTTAATCTTTTTAATGATGGGTGTTACATCACCGAGGATGTGTATGTATATGAATGGCAGGACTATCCAGGTTTGCCCTCATATTGGTGCTATCTTGTTTTTGCACTGTACGCTAGTTATACTATGGTTGACCTTATAGCTTTCCAACGAACAGTATTGAGGTCAAGAGCGTGGTCTTAAATAAATAATAATAACTTATACTCAGAAGTACTAAGCGCAATTAAGTTTCATTAGTTTATGATAATAATTGACAGGCAATAAAGTTGTTGAAAGCGAACGCATATATTTTAAACGTGTAAGTTACGTACGAACTTTCTATTGGCGAACGTTGCAGACTCCAACCAGCTCTATTGAATAAATAAAGATCTGTTCAAAGAAAGTTTAAACACACGTCTCCGTTATGCTTACCATCGACAAAAGTTTTTTATCACAAAAACTGTACCCGCGTTCTATTTAAAAAGTTCACACTATAGACCATAAACCAATTTTGAATCTGGAAGCCGATAGTGGCTTTGTTTGTTTTGTTACCTGGTCCACGGCCGGATGTATCGTTTGTTTATCCTGTTGAAAATAACATTTGTAGGGGAGATGTTAATTTTCTACCAAAATGTTTAAAGAGACGACCTTAAGGTAAACAAGTTTAAGGGTAGAGCCAAACTTCATAAGGGGCCATCGTCATAAGTTCCTTTACGTTTTTCTCCCCAAATATATGCTACGTTACCTAGCCCCTCCTGCAACGCTTGAAGCCGAGTTTTGACTTTGATTATCACTCTGAGGCGCACTTAGGCTCGTTGCACAGTTTGTTTTAGCCTATAAACCATCCGCACTCGCCACTTGGACAAGTGGAGATGTAAAGACCATCTGCGGCCAATAGCGCCAGTTTATCCGATACATAAAACCTTGGTGAAACTCAATGTCATAACAAGTAATACATAATATCCCATCCCATCCGTAATCAACGCCGGGCGTGACGTGAAACCAACCTGCTTTCCCAACACCTACTTCTCACGACTTCCGTCTAGTACTGTCTTTATCCCATTACGCTTTCTTGGTTTCATAGAAAAACACTGTTGTTAGATTTGTTTTTTTTTATATATAAGCTATAATTTTTTTTAAATGTTTCTTCGTATTGTATGCAACTTATAAAAAATTAGATTCTTCTCTAACAAATTAACGTAGGTTGTAAGTTTCCATGAATAACCGATACTTCATATACAATAGTGCTCTAAGTATCTGACGTCTGCAGTTTTGCATGCGGTCAAACAAATGCATTCAATTGTTATGTTTACACCTTATAGTATTTTTACTTACTCTAACGATCGAGATAATATGTTGTTTTTGAGTTTATTATTATATTAGGCATATTTTATATAATTTAATATTTAATCGTTTAATATGACAACTCATACATAGTTACTCAAGAGTGGGTAAGGATATTGCATAGACATGCGTGAATGCAGTTAACTGCAGTTTATTTGCTTGTTGCAACAATAAATTGTTATGTGGCACACGGAACAGTTGCGGCATTGAGAAATAGACTCGCGGATGAATACAGTATTTAAGAAATGTAATTAATAATCTGGCCGTATAAGCATTATAACATCCAACATAGACGGCCTCTTATCGAATTACAATGGAGACACCATTTAAGTTGCAAAAATTCCACTGTTTATATTATTTATAGTAATTATGGGAGGCGCGATGGCGTAGTGTAGGTAGTTCAATCGATATTGCAAAGGGCAGTCGTTAGGTGACAAAAAAATATTATGTCGAGCCATTCGTTCTTCGGAAGGTGTTAAGCCTTTGGTAATGATAATATCTTCTAAAGGTGGCAGTCGTAAATTTCCACCTATTCACGTTAGTGGTGGGTCACGGTCCAAATTCCGTGCGAATGTCTGTCCTTGCAGTGAGACGTTATAGGCGTTATATATTATGATGATAGTAATTAATTAATTCACAGTAATGATTTATAAATAATATTTAATTGGTCGACTATACTTACTTTAAACTTTGAAATAATGGAAAAATTTACATATTAGGATTCTTAATTGATTGCCTTTTCTGTTAGTATGCATTAAGCCCCTCTTATCTTACATAAGTTTCAAAGCTTTCATCAGAAATAAATAGAAAATATTTAGTTATGCAATTTGTATCACCACTAAGTTGGGTTTCGACGATACTACAATTTAATTAAATATTTAAATTCTTTCAAGCCGGTACACGGTTCGGTTTTTTGCTCAACTTTTATCGGGTAGCAGCAAATGTTATCGTAACTCACGAATACTTGTGTGGCATTTTCCTCGCTAAAAACTGAAACTCACCACAAATTAACCATATGTCTTTTTATCACTGAAAAACGTTGTTCAAAAAACTTAAATCGTTCTGTAAATGATGTTTTCAGTCGTCGATGTCACGCACAGCGATTCAGAGAAAACCGCGGTTGATACCGTTGCATAAGCCATGATAAGTTTGTGGTCTTTGATGCCCGTAAAACAAATAAAGTTTAAAGCTTGGAAAGTGTAGATAATCTGCCGTAGTCAGCGCACTAGTGCATTAATGAAATATCATTGCCTTTCACAATCACAATTCGTAGTTTAAGTGTATAGTTTTCCGGACTTTCTCTGAGCTTGATTATGTATATAATGTCCCCCACATTACATAAGAAAGAGTATAAATAATTTATAATGCATGAGTTTACAAACTATAAACTGTAATATAAATGATTTATACATATTTTAAATTTAAAAGTGGAAATACAAAATGTAAGGTTTTGCAATTGTACCTTCACTATAATTATAGATTGGGATTAATTTGACGTTTATTTTCGGTAATTGTTAATCTTAAAGACTTAAAAATGTTATCGTCTTCTTAAGTAAACAATTTTTGAACCCATTGTGTCTTTTTGAAATGTATTCCTTATCAGCGTCTTCCGGTTTGTCATAGTTGTTTAGCCAGAGGGTCTAAGATAAGTGCTCCCTGACCTAATGACCATGGAATACAAATGCTCAACTTTTACAGAAACTATTGTTTCCATTAAATCGAGAAAAATACAAAGTATTTTGGTGTTGCGTTATTCTGCTATAATTTAACGTGCTACATTGTGATCTGATTAACTTCAAAACATTACATCACTTTTAACGGTTGGTTAACGAAACGCATATTTTATACGTATGCTTGACAGAAACGAAATCATTTTGATTGCGTTCGCGTGAAATGTGTCATCTACTTGCATGCACTTGGGTGCGAGATAGCCGAGTGAAACTATTGTCAGATGTAATCGTCCGCAAGCGAGAGTTAATCTCTGTTATTTACAGTATATCGTCATCTTCAAATTCCCATAACATTCGATGTACCTTTTATATAACGTTTACGATTCTAGCGAATCTAAATAAAAAGTCTGACATTCTCGACCCCTCAACACCTACTAAATGGGATTCAGTGAGGTTCCTCTCGGGTTTACACGAGGAATTGATTAAAATGTAGTTTAGGTATTACTATATCGAACGGTTGTATAACGAAGATCCTTCCTTCAAAATATCCTTTTCCATAGTGTCCGCTTACGAAGCGTCCATGTAACCTTGATGCTAACTTCCTATTGTTCTAAAGGTGCACATTAAACCCGCTATTAAATTACCTGCGGCAGATGATACCTACGCTGTTACCTGATATACGACAGGTGCTAGTTATTTTTGTATGGCAGCGTTCTTTGAAACAAGGTAAACGTTTTACCATTTGTTATATTGCAATATCGTTATTCTAATGTAAGAAGGTGTTAAAAGTCTGTACTTGAGCGACGATTTACATTTGTTTATTGTTAGACCACGTGGATACATTTTTGTGTCCATTTACTAATTTGCTTACGGTGGAGTATGTTTGAATTTAATGGTTTCCGATTAAATAAAAATAATAACTAACGTCTGCTCAGTCAGCCAGATCAAAAAACTAAAGTAATATTTTAATTCTATTAGTTTTTGTTAGTGTGAATTACTAATGTTCAAGGTTGGCGAGTTAATTAAAAATCATTTTAGGTGTAAAGTTATGCTTACGTAAGTAATTAGAATTATGTATCATCGTCTATCTAAATTTATTCTACTACTCAATTTATGTATTTAAGTTTATTCAACAAATGCATCTCGTAAATTTTGAATATCACGTACAACTGTATGGATTGTTAAACCAACTGTAGTTGTCTTGTAGGTGCCTATATATTAACATTTACCAACGATATGTTAAGTAACTGACTACATACCTGAACGTCCTTAGACACAAGTATTATACACACCAACATATGATTTGCAAGTGACCAAGTAATCATTTACCACAGTTAGTCGTTTCCTGTAAAGTGTCTAATTTTGCAATTCATAACACCATAACAATTGGGTTACGTTAGGATTAGGATCGTCGTATGTTGTAACAACACACTGATGCGGGTTTAGAAACCGTTTTTGTTTTATAAAAAAAAAAATTTTTGCGAAGTAAACTAACGTCGCCATCACGTTAATTTCAATATGTTAACTTAGGTACCTATACAATTGAATTATATGTGTCAAACTCATTTAATTTAAACTAATTTTAAACAATACTCGGCTAAAGGTGGCAAAATAAAGAAGGAATAAAATTGCCTATTTATTGTTGTAAGTTGATGACTCGCGATTAATCAGACTGTAAACGTTACCCGCCTCTTCATAGTCATTAAAGCAGCTTACTGAAATTAAAAGTAACCTGTTATATATAAGATTATTTTCAAAGGGATCACGGGTGCGCGGGAGCTAATTGCTAAGTTTCCACGTACGCAAGTACGCGAGACGAGAATATTACTTTGTGGTAACGGAGACCGCGATATTCGAATAGAAAAACTTTAATTTAACTTAAAGATATATATTTGTAAACATGTACTTTTTTATTAATTATCGTAGACACCTATATTATCAAAATCCATCATACCAATAGCTAAGCTTGGTTTACGTTATGGGCGTTATAAGAATACATTTTATATAGACGACTTTTATTAATGTTTGTAAGAAATAAACATCTCATGTGGTATGATGAGCGTCCGCGGGGTTAGTGGCTTGTGTCGACATTGCAAGGTGAACAAGTTGCGTCCAGACTGTGAATTCTCTGGGTTGACCGCTGATTTCATAGGAATGTGGACAAAACTATAGAATTTGTATAGTCAAGGCTCAGAATCGATTATATAATCCTTTTGTGCTTATGTTAATAATATTATTTCGTTTTAATACTTGATATCAAATTTTTAGCTGTTGAATAACAAAATAAATAAAAAATAAAAATTATCTTTATTGACATAAAACAATGTTACATAAATTAGTGAAACCCCTGACTCCTGTAATAGGTTAAACCTGTGTCACAGAAGGCAGTGCCCACTCACTCTGCGCAGTATCACAATATGTTTTATGATAATAATAATGTATAACAATTCAAACCATGTATTAACATATATTTAAGATTATACAGAACAAAGATTAAATTATACCTTAAGATCTTAATCGAGTATCTAGTTTTTTGTATAAAATATATATAATTAAATATATCTAATGAAAGTCTGCATATTTCATGTTACTTAGGTATATGAATTTTTATTATCTACGCAGAATATTTTCTTTAGACAGACAACGACGTCGTTTAAGACGCTTCTATTTAAAAACTATTATACTTGATTTGATAAAGTAACTAAAAGTTAACCTGGGGCAAGTGGTTAATTCTATGTTGTCACAATTGTTACCACTCGTGTTCTAAAGATACGGGTCAGTGTGGTTGCTGAACTGAGACGTGTAGATCTTTTTGACACGGTATTCAGAAACTTTACTGTCTGTCTTGCCCTTCAATCCAGAACACCGTTACGCCGTAAGGTTATTGCACTGTTTTAACTAAAGTTGTGTAATTTTTAAGATAATTATTCGAAATGTTCAGCCCTAATCTCCTGACCACGCCTCTCGATCAGCTAGCTCGTTTTGTTTATTTTCCATCTTGGTTGAAACCTAAATCGTTTTGATGTTCATCTCATTTTAAATTACGTAGAAGTATTTGTGATTAACAAAGAAGCTCATCCCAATGATTTTATTGCGTCTAATAACTTCTTAGTAAAACAACTATAGTAAGCAGTGCAATAAATCGTTAATGCGACGTATTCTACCAAGCACCCACGCAAATATAGCACCTGGCCTAGTCCATGATCAGCAACTATCAATATATAGGTGCTGTCCGTGGATTAAATTTCAGTTTTTTTTTGTTTACGAACAGTATCTATGACACAGCAGGCTTGTGCAGAAGTATTTGTAAAAACCATTTTTAACTCAATCTAAACAAAATGAGATTGAGTTATTTATTGGCGAATATAAAAAATGTATATGGATTATGTCCAGTATCCCTTTAAATATTTAGAAGACATATGTAATAGGAAATATGTAATATACAAAATAAACTAAATCTTGCATAAAAGTTCACTAATTGTTGTGTTTCACAGTAAATTATTATAAAAACAAAGTCAACGGAAATGTTTGAACGGCGGAAGACATCTCGCGAAAGTCGGCACACAATGGCGACTCTTGTAATTGCAGAAGACTACCGTCTTGCTCGTGAGACAGTCGGCGAAAGTGGCCAAAATGCGGCACGCAGCTGATAGTGTCACCTTATGCACTCACAACTTACGAAAAGAAAAAAAAAACTGTTTCAATGACTTTTGTTAAATCTCTTAATAAAATAGTTACGGGCAAGATGCACTTTGAATTTGATTTAAGAGTGTGAGCTCACCGCGTAGTAAGCTATAAACAATTTATACACATAAGTAGGTTTCCTCCTTGATATAACTAAATGTGTGCCACCATTTGGCCTAATCTTCGCTTGCCCCCGGAGAGGCCTAACCTAAATAATTGCGACTTTAATTGTTATGTTTATGAATTCTATAGGTAGGTAGGTACGTATGACAGAAACAAATGATCAATAAAATTGCTGACTTATAAATAACATAAATGGTGAAAAATTGTGCTTTACACTGCCTAATATTTTCAATGCATGTCTTCCTTAAAAGGATGACAAGAAATATTTTATATCCTAGTTTGGGATTAAATCTCTTGTATTTCATTATCCTGTTGAATTCTCCTTTAGACATCAATACTTTCTTTGGACTTTCCCATCGGTGCTGTCATCTGATACAAACCGGGTAAAAAACACGAGCAATGAACCCAGGTTGAAGGAACGTCGCGCTTCGATGGCTGATCATCACTGACTGCTTCTTCAACAATTATGATGGGATAGATATTCTTATTACAACGAGATAAGGTTGCGAGTATACTGTAAATTTTAGGTGCTTGTTCAATTTGTGCGTGAGAATGCGATCATATTTTTCTTAACATCGAGTGAACTACTCGATTCCCAACTGAAATACTATGGTGAAATTGCTAGCTGTCAGTTTTTACATACACAATACGTAATAATGCAATGTATCGTATGTGACACTGTTTTGTAATATGATCTAGATTAAGACCTGAGTCAAAACTTTTAATTATAAGCTATTTCTAACCAGTCTGCCAACTATAGACCATAGAAATTTAAAACTAATATTTGAGATCGCTCCACAAACATATGTGAAGGAATATTAAGTTACGGTTCTTGTAGGTACATGCGATAATTGAACAGGTCTCTTTACTATTCATAAATTTATTATTTCCGTCTAGTGACTATCGCTTCTATGATGCTTATTGCTTTCCTCTCTAATTCCCTCAATACATGGGAGGTTATTATTATAACCTGTTTTCTGGAATTATCACTCCAAGACTAAGTGGCTTTTGAAAGTTGTAGAGAAGTGCTTTGAAGTATGATGAAAAATGAAATAAAATATTATTTTTTCCAAGTTTCTTGTCAAAACGTTATAGCAGTTTATAGAATACAGATAAGTACTTACTAAGTTTGAATAGTGTAGTGCTTATAGTTTCGGGAAAAAATTGTGTGTCATACGGACAGACAGACTTGACAATCCATAAGGGTTCCGTTTTTTGCCACTTGGCTACGGTATCCTAAAAATGAGCGCATATACGGTAAAATACTGTATATTTCAAAATAAGTGAGGAATTAACCATGTTTTGTGAATAAACAATGCAACCCCTTGCAACAAGTCGCACCGAATTGCATATTTGAGAACGCAAAAACACAATCTTCGTGAATTGGTTTTGTTTCGTTCTCAGAATGACACTGCTAGTTCGGTGAAGCGAGCATTGTTGTCATAGGCCGTACTGTTGCTTTGAAATCTTTATAGCCTCTAAACGAACAATGGACGTATCTATACTTATATAATCTGTCAATAGTTTAACGGTAGATATACATGGATTGGGGGCTGAAAAAAAACTAGTTTATATGATTCTTAACTAAAGTTGATATGATAATAATTCAAGTTATATGGAGGTGACCCATGTCCAACAGTGGACTGCGAAAGTTTGAAGGGACAGTGAGATATGAAAACAAGATCTATTATGCGCATAAAGATTAAGTTAATTAGTTAGGCAAGTACTATTCTGCGATCATCCTTACGACTACTACGATTTAGTTTCAGAGGCTGTCATCTATGGCATTTTCAATGTTAGTCGCTTCTTCATAGAAGCTTCATATCATTATGATGTCGGTTTTATGAATAGAAGGTTACAAAATTACTTAAGTATTAAATTATTGACATACTCATGTTTATGAATACCTATAAAAACTAGTTTGGTTGGTTTTTAAATAAATTTGGAAGGTATTCTCCAAATGATTCATAAATTTATTTTGGATTTTTCTGTTAAACACATGTTAATCCTTTGTAGGTTGTTGCTCACATATATAAATTTGTAGATTTAAAGGAAGGTACTTTGTTATGGTACTTGATGAAGACTCCAGCGACCAAGTAACTTTCGCCATGGTTGGTCTTCAGATAGGTGATCATAAAATATGGTATCAAAAAACCGCGTGCTTCGGAGGTGCGTCACCATGTTGGTTACGACTACTTTAAGTTCTTATTATGATATAGACTTTCATCATTATCATCAGGCCAAGCATTCCAATGCAGGCCACGGACCTTTTCACACAAAATAGTCACACATATGATGGGTTACCCGTCCTCTACACTACTCGCGAAGTAGCCCGAGTTTAGCTGATTATGATAGTGTAGAGGCACTTCGGCTTACTTGTTCCGATTTTGCCTCGCCTCTGGCGACTTCCATTTATTGTTTCGCTCGTAGTTGCAAAGTGCGTTCACGTATCTCTAAGTCCCTACACTACTCGGCTAGCTCGGACTATTTCGCGAGTAGTGCTAAAAATCCCCATGTTGTGTGGATAGCATGTGCCCTGTAGTGTGACGTCATGGACAGGCCAATTGATAGAATCAGTCTAAAGCATCATTTCCGGGTCATGTACAACTAAGGTTTTCAATATAATCCCATATGTATAAAAACAAAACCCTATTATTAAATGTCATGTTATATCTAAATAAGTAAATATTTACATGTGTTAAAATTAAAATATAACTATGTTATATCTTGCATGTATGTACGTCAAAAATGGCTTGCACGTAAAACTGATGATTCTCCTCTTCCGCGATGACGTAAACATTTTTACGTCAATTAAAATTTTGAAAAGATACTTTTTTGAATACTCTTTCAACATAAATGCTAATTGATATACGAAATTCGCCTTATAATAGCTAACTGACAATACTGGCGGCGAGTAACCGTAAAACCGGTCTCGTGAGCCCGAAGCTTGCCCAACGAAAATGAGTTGATCAGCGCTGAACTAATTCACAAAAAAAATCTTAAATTTATCAATCAATTAGAAGCAACGATCATTTATTGCGAGGCACATTATTGTATCCGTAATCTTACATTTCGTTAGTTGTATGCTGCTCTTTAAGAAAAAAATTATTCATTTTGTGACTTCTAATTTACGATGGCCTAGAAGAGTTTTCTTTCTCGGTTCGGCATCGTTGAGGCTAAACTTGAATTCGAGCGCGTCCCTGAGAATGGCCTCGGGTGCGCAGGCGCAGGAATGCGGGGATGGTCCGGTTCCACAGTAATTGCGCCGCTTTGTGCACCGGCCCTTTGTATAGGTATTCTTAATTGTACTTTAACGACGGCACCTGGCTACCTGTATGGTTTCGTTACGCGATTGAGTGGTTTAGTAATTATCATGATTTCATTCCTATGTTACCGCAAACGCCCGCATCATTTCAATACTTATAGTTCATCGTTATTTTATTTTTGGGTTCATCATTCGATAAAAATCATTTCAGCTGCTTTCAAAACGCGGTTACTATCACTGATGTTTAAGTTTTATGAGGTTTTATACGAGTTTGAAAAATCCCAATTTCTTTGAAAACAAAGTACATAAAACTTTGTATGACATTTCCTTGTGTTGAAGGTTTCTCGCAGATTTAATGTAAATATTATAAGATAGCTTTGATCGGATACGGTGTTGTTATCAGAATTGACTCAAAACTTCTTTAAATTATTGTCAGAAAGTCTTGATATGACGGTGGTCAAACCAGCAATGTCCGTGCTATAACGAGTAAATTTTTTATGATATGCTTTATAAACCTGATTTTGGCGTCATTATCTTAATGGTTATCATTAATTGTTACAGACATACGCCGCTGACAACGCGAACGGAAACTCACAGTCGATACTCGACAACCTAAACAACAAATATTACTTCTTCACAAGGACGCGGGGTCTCTTCCGCATTTGTTACCCCAAGGAGCGACCTCCTACAGGTAAGGATTCTTTATTGATACAAATATTAGGGGTTAACCTTATCAGTTTATAGAAAAAGAACAGTAAACAAAAGAAAATAATATGCTTTCTACAGTGTCGAGTTAGTAATTCAGACTCTAGCTTCTCGGATAGGGTCAGCTAGGAGTATAATATAATAGATATACTACTGATAAGATATATGTCTAGAATTTTATCTTCATAATAAAGAGCGTCACTGGATATTGTCTCAATGCCGTTCTTCAATTTCTAATGATCACAATCTTTAGCGTTACTATAGCTGCAATACTAGTTGACTATCTACCACAAGCTTGCAAAACTTTCTTGGTGTTTTTCTACCAACGGTACTATACGGATCAGGGGATTACGGCTATCTTTTAAAACAGTATGACATTAATGATACTTCGCCTTTTTGGTACTGCTGACGTATCAATGAAGTCTTTAGAAATAGCGGTAACCCCCCAGATCAATAGTAAACACGCAAAGAAACGGTAGCCCCAATAAGTAGCTTATCAAATGTTGACTGCATCGACTACTTAGCCTTTCATCCACAAACTGTACTAAATACCATCAATTAATTATACGATCGGTTGTTTCTTGGCAAGCTCACGAAACGGTTTAATCATAGTGTTTACTAATTGAATGTGCATGATTATGATTACTTCAAACTATTGGAGCGTCTAGCCGGCAGTTGTTGAAGGATTATCAGTGCAACGTCGAACACATTACGATTTATATTAGTCTGTATGAGACGTTATGGTCAGTAGACCAGTCGTACGGTTCTTGGCTTTGCAACAGGTATGTAACTGTTCATAAAGAATACAATATCATTATGGTGAGAGGGACAAACGATCATGTAGGAAGTTCGTGGGTAAACTTATAAATGTATTCCTTCGCACGCTTCATTAAACTTTATGATCTATTTTTGTCGATGAAATGTAAATTTACGTATACGTTATGGAAGTAGACATTTTTGCCTGTCGTGTTATAAACTATGATCCACTGAATGCTTGAATATTCTTGTATGAGGAACAACCAAAAGAAAAACATGTAAGTAACAGTTTTATTTTCATGCTTTCAACAGATAGGTATTAAGCCTTCGTTTTGCGTTTTTATTTTCGAAACAAAATCCGTCATCATATTTCATCAAGTGCGTATTGCACTGAATATTATATTGTATATATTATGAGGTAATACTTTTATTTGCTTAATAATTTTGTAAAACATTTTTGAACAATTTTACCACTATCGGTTTGTGGGCATGAACTTAAGTTTTGTTATGATGTGACTTGAGGCCAAGCGAGTTAAGATTTTTCTTTTAATAACTAACGAAGAGTAATTAAATTCATTATAACGAGACGACTCATGTGTTGTATTTGAGTGGGATGTCGGCTCTTACACCAAGGGTTCCGAGTTGGGTCCCCGGGCAGTACAAACATTTGTGTGCATGAAAATGACTGTTTGGATTGGTCTGGGTGTATTCTATGTATATTATAATTTAAAATAAAATACAAGTATGTTTATCCGTTGTTTAGTAGCCATATTACAATCTAAATGCTTAGTTTGGAATTAGATGGCGCTTTATGAATTTCAGTGACTATTTATTTATATATTTTTTACAGATAATGGAATCAGTATATAAATCAGTCTACAAATTCATGGAAACGTACAGTTACCGGTTATTGAAGAAAGTCTCATTGAGACCAAGTTGTGAAAGCCTCCAAAATGGTTAAGGTCAATATATTAGAATGCAATGATTGTGATTAATTTCACTCTCATTCTCGCAAACGAAAATTATTTAGAAAATTAATAGTTTAACCTTATGAATAAAACATGGCGGCACGCCTCGTATCGCGGTGAAAGACTGTGCTAATATTGAGGTATGAAACATTAGAAAACGTTGATACATAGTGAGGGGGCTTACTAACCGTATCATTAGCATAATTTGGCACTAGTTTTATCGGTTATTCTTGTAAATTGTTTGCTTTATGTTGTAATTGAATTACAAGTACAGTCGACTCTCGTTAATTCGAAACTCGAGGGACTCTTAAAATATTTCGAATTATCGAATGTTTGAAATATCAAATGGTTCAAAAATTTATGAGAGAAAATCAATAAAACTTCGAATTACCAAGTATTGATCAATAATTATTTATTAACTGCTATTCTATAACAATGAAAAAAGTTTAGAGTGTACATACATAAATCTATTCATAATGTGAATTAATTAATGTTTCGAAATAACTCTGTTATCTGGTTTGCTTCAAAACTATTCATAACAAAAACAAAGGCTCGTGTATGTTGATACATACTCTTTCTCTCTACAACTTTGAATTTTCGAGTGTTGGACGCCGATGAGTTCGAATTAAAGCGTCGTTTTATCATATGATAGCTATATAGCAATGATTTTTTATGTTCGAATTACCAAGTACATAAAAATGTATTGATTTAGTTCGAAATATAAAGAGATTTTGTAGGGCATTCGTGATAACTTTGAATTAAAGAGAGGTTCGAATTATCGCAGATTGGAATTAACGAGAGTCGACTGTATAGGTAAATTTAACTTTACCTGTCTATGAACGTATTTAAGAAATATTTTGATTTATGAAATGCTCTCCATTTGTCACACTTAGGAGACGCTTTATTTCAGTTACATCGTTTTGGTTTTATATTGGTTTGTCATCATAGGGAGCTTAAATTTAGATGGTTTGTACGTAGCTCTCGCACGGTGCAAACATAAACGAGTAATATTACCTTGACAAAATAGATTGTCTATTGTTTGTGGAATTTTATTACTGTTTGGTTGTCCTACTGGATAAACCAGGGTGTTTTGGTCCCAAATGTTGTATATTTAATTTGGATGATTTAATTACTTCTCTATGATTCTATACCAATATTGGTTGTAATTTTATCCATGTTTCCCTAAGAATAATTTTGTTCATATTTTAACAAAGTTATTTATATTCATACATGACCCTAAAACTTTAGCCGTCACTTTCAGTGTCGTCAAGTACCATTTCCGCCTCACCGATGTGAGTTCCGTCGATTCGAAAGTCGGCGAATAATTACACTTCTCATATTCAGCACAAGCAGCGGCAGCCTTAATAGTAGTTAATAGTAACCTGTTGGTGACATTGTATTTAGGCCATTGGGTATTGTTAGTTTTTAAGGGTTTAATATCTATCTATATGTATAGATAGATATTGATATAAAAACTGAAGGAAAGGTCAACATTGAATATGAACTACAAAAAGTACAAGCGTGCTTCTTATAAAAAAGTGTTTACCAAAACAATTCAATCAGAAGTTTGCTAAAGTATTGTGATGTAAAGCAGTGTTATATCAGAAATATACTTACCTAAAATTTTAATGTTGGACCAGTGTAATTACTTCAAACAATTGTAAAAATTTCGAAGTCATTAATAACCAGTAATGTCACATAGCAGTATCCGAAACTTTTATAGGTTCAATTAAAGTTACTCTATACAAAAACTTGGTTATTAACTATAGCATTAGTTAAGTGTATTTTATAGAAAAGAAACCCATTAGTGAACGGGTAAATTATTTTTCACTTTCTTAATTATATTGACTAACATTGTTCCCGATTGCTGAGAACTGTAAAAGTTTTTTTTCAATCCTAACACGTGATAATTTGTGCTTTTGGGACCCAGAAAATAGAAAGCGATCCGCCAATACACATGTGTAACTCGTACTTTTTAAGGACTCTTCTTATTAGATTTTCTGTCATGCATTTGAATTTACGACTTAGGACCATTTCATACTCAGAGTGTGCGTTGCACCAAATTGCGTTTTCACTTCAAGACCGAGGTATATCTGGGCACATCGTTGCAAGCCTTTGTAGGTTCGACCGGTCCTAGCATTGTATCGGGCATCGGGACGCTTTTCTGCTCAATCATATACTGGTACCGCATGCTCCCAATCTGTATTATAGACACGTATCATGACGCTTTTACTTGGTAACATATAGGTACTGAGTTACTTAGGCCGCACTGCAATGCTCTTGGCAAATGTTTCAGTCCCATTCTGAGATGTCCTTAAGCTTGTTGATTTTCAAGGGTTAAGCAATCTGCTTTCGCCGTTTTTCGTGAATCAGGCAATCAGCGGCTAAAGGTAAAAACCTTTCCGGAAAATAATGCGGTGGTGAATGGTTAACGTCTTCGGGATAAGATATAGTGTAAAAAGTATATCACGCCTAATCATTTCTTTCAAATATCTAAACTTATGTATGAGAATACTTTAAAGCAAGTTACCTCATAGCGCCCTTTAGCAGATACAGTGGTCACGTGCTCGTACTCGCTTAGTGGTAAAGACGCTTCGTAATAAAAGAAGATTAAGTCAAATTCAAAAACATGATGATGAAGGAAATTATATTTATTCTCAGGGAATAATTGTAGATGATCAGGGATGATGTTAAAGATTAATTCGACAAAGAAACATTTTGTGACAACTAAATAATGTAAACTAAGGGTAAGGAACAATAACAGCCGTATATTAAGTAATTTAATATAAAGCTGCTTCTGAAGAAGGCGCGAAAAAAATAAGTAGCAAACCTACTACGTGCAGTACGTGCCTACCATAGCAGTGGTTGCTATACTGTCACTATAGGTATTTTTGTAGATAAACCACGTCTCATCGCTTTTCTATTGATATTAAAATACGCATAGTGCTATTAAGATTCAAATATAACACAGTTTATTAGTAGTATATCAGTAATTATAACAGAAACAACGAACTAGGCTATGGCCAGAGCCCTGATGAGCGTATTGGGTATCAGCCCAAAACCCAAAAAAAAGCAAAAAGAACTTATATATGAAATATATTTGGATAAATGCATGAATGATTAAGTTACTGTTACTTATATAATAATTTCAAGTATTGTTTATGCTATAGCAGGCAAACAAGCAAACGGCTCATCTGATGGTATAATTATTTTATTTTATTCTCACATCACCTACAAGCATACCGGTTAGACTTGGATATTGTATATTACATAAGCAATTCCTTTATATAAGTCATTGAAAAATGCAGTAATTAGGTATCAAATTTAGTAAAAAAATTAACAAATACATATATGTTCTTGATTGAAACATGTAATGGCAACTGTATTTTCTCCACGTACATTTGTTTGGTTGTAGTAGTATTAAAAATGTTGTGATCACAAATTCAAATCAGATTATCAGAATAAAATATATTTCCTAGCTACGTCCCCCATTTAAAGTACCTCCAAGCTTCGTACATCACGAAAATTGTGCGACCTTTTTAATAAGATGCAGTTCGCAATTCCAAATGGCCTCTACAAACAATACCTTAGCCAAATAAAATGCCCGCCAACTCGGAAACATTGGTTAGTTATGCACAGCGTGACGAATACGCAATGCCATCGGAATCCAAAGGTCGGCGCCCACCCCCCCATTTCGGACGGAAGCTGCGACCTTCACCTCTACGCTTATTTGGTCGCGTATCAAACGATATTGATATTGATTTGTGTGGATTCTTCAGTTTTAAATGTATAAACATTGATATCTTTTACTGTTCGACATGATCGTTAGCATTCAATCTATCTGGAAATTGTATGGGTATTGAGGGTACGAATCTCACGGGAAACGTTTCACGATGCGTGAAAGTTATATTGCGATTTAACATATTGTTCTCAATTTCTATAGAGATTTCAATCCGTCTTTTTCTTCTAAATTAAATTTTGGTTCGTAATATACACGTTTAGAGTGTTTTCCATTGGTATATATATTATGTCTCAGATTGCAACATTGTTAAGTAAAGAGGTTTAGTCCACTCTCGTCCCCTCGCCTCCAAATAAATAGTCTGCTGGACCCCCATTGATTATTTTCTGATACTCGTAGAAAGATTGGCTATCTTCACACAATAAACTGAAAGTTATTGGTGGGTGGGTAATATGCGTGATTTTATGAAAAACAAACTATTAACGCAATCCTATTGTACGCAGCATTATTTGTTAAATCATGATATTGCAACAGATTTTATCCAACGTTAATATCAAATAGAATTTATAGTGTTGTAAGTATTAGGAAATTATTTATCTTTATTATCTTTAAACATCTGTTACTACATGTGTTAGGTATATTTGTGGTGTTGCTTAAATGTAAAATTGATTAAGTTCGCGACAAATTGATCGTTTCCATCTTCGAAACTGATGCAACCATTATGGCATAGTTTGAAAATGCTAACGTAATAATTATTAGAAGAATAGCACACAGTAACAATAAAATGTTAGTGTCTAGCTAGCAAATGGTATAAGTAAAAACAACAACCCGAGAATTACAATATGACGAAATTTTAGACAGGGTCTTTTGTAGGCGATGTGTGTTTAGAAACAAAATTAACTTGGCTATGCTGAACTCAACCCTAAGTAAGAATAGTATTCTCATGTTTGTGGTTTCATTAAATAAACAAAAACATATCAAAACGATTATAGAGCAGTATGGTGGTGTGTAACTGGTTCCAGTCTTCATCTTTCTGGCCTTAGGCAATCTAACCTGTAGGTACGTTATGCATACAGTCGAACAACAAACGATCCTGATGCGTTCTGCTAACTCGTACAAGACTAACGTAGTAGGGTAAAGTGCAGATCCTAATAATCAGTAGCGTAACAGGGCTGGGAGTCATAGTTAATGTAAAACCTCCAGACTGCAATACCAATCAGCAACTTTATGGAGAGCTTTCAGTTCTTCGTCTGATAATCCCTGAGTGATCAGAAAGTTTTATTGCACGGTCATTTATGTAGCTAGAAAATTAAAAGATTTTTTGTTGTTTATAAACTTTGCTTCTTAACATCTATTATTATTTTAGCCATTGTGCCAGTGGTCATTACGCAGAGCAAGACCAATGCTGATGAGTGGCATAGCGTGCAGGTACAACCTTGGCGGTTAGCCTTACTCAAAAATAGCATATTACGATTATGTTATAACTGCTGATTAGCTATTTTTATAAGCCATGTAAATTATGCTGTTAATGGCGAGGTTATTGCTTGAAACGTTACAAAAAATAATAATTGGTACGTGTCGAGATTTGAACCTGCACCCTCCAAAACCAACAGTCCATACCAATGAATCCCCGATGCTCCCAAACACAAACATGATACAATAGAAATTTAATTACCTACCCACGTTTTTCTACGAATCAGACTCCATGTAGAAGTGGGTAAGTAGCGCTAATTTGCATTGTTTGACCACAAGAGGATTGACAATGGGCCGACAGTGTTAGTGAGTAAAAAGTAAAAGTAGACATTACAATGTTAGCCAATGCGATATTGTTTCGGAATAATATCGGGTTCCGTGACAGAACCCGGTCGGTTAGGCAACCGCAGATGTATTAGCAACGTACTTTGGCTAATAGTCATGACGCATGCAACCAAACAATTTGTGAAGGCTTTAAAGTATTTAAAGCCTCAGCCGGTCATTTATATAAAATTTGTTGACGGTTTCCGTATTCAGTGGTTCACTAAATGTAAAGATCCAATTTGTGATACCATGTTCCATAGTAAATTTTATTTATTTTTAACTAAAACCGCCAGTATTTTTAATTACATACAACAGTTTTATAGGTAGCGTTTTGTAAGGTTCATATTAAGGGTTTCTATAAAAATAAATATCTTTGTAAACGGCTTGATGATACGAATTACGATTAAAAGATTCCTACCTAATAATCTTACGCCGAAACCAATGCTGTGAGATTGCTTAAACCGCGAACATGCGGTACTGAAGAACATTGTTAGATGAGATAGCACTGACACAACCAAATCGATTCCGCGAAGGTATTCGTCAATCGTCTCGATTCTCAATTACAAATTGTTGATTCACGTTACTTACTTTCTCGGTAACCGCGGGTCGGTTTCATGTCGTCTCGGAATCGATGGTGGCGCAGGCGCAGGTGAAATCTTCGTGCCACAAACCGACAGCCAACCGGTCTTGACCGGTAGATCAACATACGACAATACGTGTAGGGTTGGGAAGTTAAGTATTGAAAGAACGAAAGAAAGAATACATTTATCATATCTAATCATCGTATGTGATTAGTTGATCGACTGTTTAATTATTGCACATCGAATGTATGGAAAAGTAGTAGGTGCTAATGAATGTAATATAGATAGATAAATCTATTTAGTGCACACAAAAAAGGAAAGTCATTCAGAAATTTTAAATGTTTGCAATTGATGAGATCTTATCTATAAGAGTGATCTTTTTCAGCATACAAACAAAGACAATAAACAAGTAAGGGAAGGTTGTGCAAAGTTGCAATAACTAAATGCAACTAATACTTAATATTAACAATATTCACAAATAGGAGCGTCTTCGTACATCATACCTATGGGATGAGAATTGGTTAATATTAATTTAAAAAAATACAATATACTAAATTATCAAAGACAAATACACTCAAATAATATCGATCCGATGCCGCAGAAAAAAATGCATTATTACTGTTATTATTTAATAATTACGAAGACTGCATCTGCTTCTCAAAGCACATGTAAATATTTTACAACCCCACAATTGCGGTTGAACTCCAGAGCCATCCATATCTCAAAAGCTTTGTGTTACAATAGTTTCCACTTAATTTATTTAGTACCGTTCATTAAGCGTTTTACTGATATGTATAATAATTGTTGCTACTTAATAGCACAAGTTAATTAATAAGTAATTAAACTTATGTTTATAAATGCATCAATTTCGTCTGCCGTCACTCTATCTAGTTTTGCATTGTGAAAGTGTATCTGGCAATGGCAACCCTATTAAAACTCCTAGACATCGCCCCAGGCTGTATTAGTTTTATACTGTCAAATATTTTGATGGCATTCCGGCGCAGGAAACTGTAGTTAGTGAATTCCAGCATATACTAGAGTGAAATTCTTGAATTGGTAATACTCGTTTAGCTTGACCTGGATATTTTCAGCCTCAGATGGATTATGGATCTTGAAAGGAATTTGGAAGGTGCGGCATGATTCATTACTTGTAGTAACAAAATTTGTTAGTACTCATTTGACAGAGAATTTAGCATTGTCTAATTGTAATCGTACAACTTAAGACATTTTTAATCACTTACATTGTTTAACCACAAGGAGATGGAAAAACACTTTATTGCTCACCAGTACACTTAAAAATAAAACAATACTTCAAAGCTCTGTTCTAGTATGCGCATGCATCCCGTTCTCACCGCAAACATTGGCCCCACGTTGGTGAAGTGTACATACACGTTCACAAGTGCCAGCGCATCCTGCTCTTGAACTCTTGAACATGTACGCATATAATTTTTTGCTCGCACGGGAAGGTCGCTTACACTTGTAAGATGCGTTATCTCAGTGAAAGACCGTCGTATTTGGGTTACGGGACCTGTTTTGGTTGATTGGTGTGTCATGCCGGTTCATTAGCGGCCTGACAAATGGAAGGTGATTCATAATGCTTACGCACTAGCACTGTTCCGTGTCAAACGTTATCTTCTTTGAAAAAAAAAGGTATCTTCTAAACATATGCCTCTGTTTTACGTACCTGTCCATTGACAGATCTGAGTCGGTCACGTCGTGTTTTGTCAGTATTTATTTATTAACATTGCAGTCATTTAAATGGCATTTTTAAAGATGTTTACTGAAAAAAGGATCCAGATCAATTTCATTTCAATGAAATTTATTTGATATGATGACTATTTCATTGTTGGAGTGTTATGCAGTTCTGTATTTTGGGAAGGATACTGCTTACAGTAAAGGCTAGTGAAATTTCTGAGTATAAGAGATTTAGATCTAGATCATTGTCGTCTCAGATGACGGGTACGAGTCAGTGTTGGCGAAAATAATTACTATATATGTATAGTTATATGTTTTTTTCAACACTGCATTTGTCATGAGCAGGAAGGTATTACTTTCCAAAAGTTTAGTGTAAGGAATGAATTAAATTAGTTAAAAACTTTGGCAACGTTTTATAATTTTACAAGATATGACTTAAAATGCAATAGTATGCATAGCATTGGAATGTCGCAGAGTCCGGTTTAACGATTTCATATAAAACTGAGTCATTATCCGACTGCGATTTCTGCATAAGTATGAGCGTTCATAGGATTGTATTGTAATACACATCATCGCCTTCCCGCAAACATAGATATGGGGAGATAGTAATAAAATTGTATTATACAAATCTTTACACTAAAAGTGCCTAATATCAACCCAAAATATCGTATCAACCTATAATAAAGTATTTTACGAGTTTGGAGTTTCAAAAGTGACCTAAAACCACATGAAGATTACTTATGCATGCAAAGAACCTTCACCGTATGCTCAATGCTGTAAATTGATAATTATACGTTAGCTACATTGTGTACCATGGCAGCCTTAGATGACGACATACTTATTGTGATCACACACAAACGCATCCGTATAGCGATTCGTTTAGTCATCATTATATGTTTCTTGATTGATAATAACAGGCCATAAGATGGGTGGTAAGATGCATGTTTTATGCAATGGGGGGTCAAACAACCAGACTACTCGTCTGATGGTAAATGACACTGGTAGGAAATATTCAAAAAGTCAAAACAGTACATATTATGGTGGTATTATATATTCTATTTTTTAATTGGTAACTTTTATATTTTTTGTAAAATAAGTGCTAGAAAGAGAGAAAACCATTTACGCTGAGATACGTATACATAAAATTGATATAAAAAAGGAAAAATAATCAAAATAAAATATAAGATAAAAGAACCGGCTGAAATAAAGACACATTTGAAAATAAGATCCTGCAAATATTCGTACAAAAAGCGTGCTAGAAAAGTAATTTTAAAGTATTATGTCATGAAATCTAATTTTTCAACCTTAAACATTCAGCAGTAAATATTTACTGCCCTAAGAACGTTTTATAACAGCATATGGTAGAGGTAAAGAGGCACAATGATGTCATATATGAAGTTAATCGTTAGCTTGATTATAGCAATGTGTAGTTAGCTAACAATTTGTAATCCGCCATAAAGTATCGTTGTAAACAAACCAACTAACGGCCTTGAGTTAGTTTGTGGGTAAATAAAAAAGTCGCTAAAAAGGGACGGAAATTAAAAAAAAACAGAAGACTATATTAGAAAATATAGTTCAGAACAATACAATACAATACAATGCACACACCTCATCAATTTATAATGTTTATTAAGCAAAATGTTTTTTGTAAAAATAAAACAGTACAAAACTATAACAATTCCCACTTAAACAAGATGGTCAGCCTAAAATGTTATTAAGCTCAATCGTGTTAACAATAAAGCTTCATATAATATTTTAAAAGTGTTATCTAGAGGTGGTATCTAGTAAATCCCTACAGTATCGCGGATTAGGCTCCATCTCCATCCATTAAAATAAAAGTACCTTTACGACATATAATCTAAAAGGTATTTTAGATCTAAGCCAACATGTAATGACAGTTTTCAGTTACCTTGGATATTAAGATTAAGACTTCTGACACTGGCGTCCCCGATGATTATCAGCTCACGTTCGCAAGTCTTTCCTCATGCGTGACGACTGCATAAAACTGTTAATTAGTCACACTTTTGGTTTTCATGATTCTTATATACAAGCTTTTTGGGCTAATTTATGAATTTTATAATGCATCATTCATTATGTTTGTAAGTTTGGTTAAGTTAGTACAGACAATCATTTGGATAAGTTGGTGATGCTATCATGCGAGTACTATTAGTTCATTTTACCTTTAAATACTTATTTTAATAAATGAAGTAACCGGACAGCGAAATAGATCATTATAACTAAACGAAATAATAAAAACTAAAGTTTTGAATGCATTCGTAATTATTATAGATTAGGGATTTTACCACTATCTCTTATAACGTCGTTTTAAATAATATTACTTCGCCTTTTTTGGTACAAAAAATGCTGACGTATATTATAGTACTTTTTTATGAGATGATGGTAACCCCCAGGTCTGTTCTAACGCATGTCCTCATGCTTTATATAACCAACCACGCTGGTCGAGGGCGTGTTGGGAGGTCGCCATAACCACGTTGGTTTGAACATAACGCACCGGTCATATTATCTGTACAATCCATTTTGAAGTTTACCAAGTGTGATAATACTTTCGCAAGCGCTTCCTTTAATGCATTCGTTTGGGGTGTTGCAAGCCAGCGGCCATCGTACCGGAAAGGAATGTAGTAAGGTGCAGTGGATGGGCCTTATTGCAAGGTCCAATGCCTGATACGATCGATATTTTGCAAAAGTTAGTTACCATTTCAAATGGTTACCAAAAAGATTAATACTCAATTAACTTAATGTACGTGTTTAAAATAGCTTATGCAAAAGGAAAATTGAAGGTGAAATCGAGAACATTGTCATTTAAAAAAAATCAGAACCTACGAATTGAAAGTATAAAATATGAGGTAAATCTATTGATACAAAAAATATTTTTAAACTCTAAAAATCAAGTAAGACGCTTTGCGATAAATGTAAAACGCAAAATGTAGATGACAGCTCATGTTATCTAAAAGAGTATTTTCCATAGAATTAAAGTGCAAGTAGCAATGAAAAGCTGTCAAGTTACAATTAAATATGAGTGATTAAAGTATTATTACGAGTACAGAACTCAGACAACATAATTAGTATCTTGGAATAAATCAATATTAACTTTACATTTTTCAATGTAAGCGAAACGTGAATGTTCGATGCAAGCACCGTTTGTTTTAAAGCCTATTATTAAATAAATTTCCATACAGATTTGCTCGTACAATTTTCTTCTTGGTAATTTCTCGTAATTTATGTATGTAAATACGTGTATAGCTGCATACCTAACAGTACACTCACGATGCAAACAAACACATTAAGGCTGCGCAGGCGCAATCTCACAAGGCTACTGAGATTCCTGAATATATTTGAAAATCAAGGATAATAAAAAGCTTTACTTGATTTAAAAAGAACTGAGAATATTGACGTAAATTAGGTAACATTTGCTGTACAGGTCCAACAGTTAGACGAGATATATAAGTATGAATATTAAGGAATGGCAGAGAAACAAAAGTTTAACATTCGTAAGGAAATAATTGGTTGGTGATGACGAATGACACAACGAGTACCTATATGATAATGATGATGATTTGCGAAAGGTTGCTGATGAAGGATGGCAGAGAATAGCGAGTTACGCCCAATCATGCTTCTGCCACATCCACTTCAATTAAACTAATCGTCATTGAGATATTTCTAGTCTTAGTCCAAAACTCCATCGCATGTGGATTTTGTACTAATTACATAAATATCATGCATTGGTATTAATTGTGAGAGGCAAAAATACATTACGATTTATCATTTATTATGAAGCTGTCCTTTTTGGAAAGACAGACAGAACGGCAGCGTGTGTCGTCTGCTCATTCCCTTATAACTTCAAGAACGTAGGAACATAGTGCTGCTGCTGATGAGATATGTTAAGGCTTGTTACTATCCTATAATTAATCGGTCAATTCAATGTGATGAATCACGACAATAGTCGTTTCCTGGAGATGCCGCAAAATACAAGGTGATCACGTCAGATTTCTTTGTCGACGTCTATATACTTCTAGATAACAACTACATCATAACCTACACGTGTTTACCAGTTTACATCCTCATCACAATTAACCCGATTATACCTGAAAACAAACACGGCAAAAAGTTACCACTTCATATTCAGAATGCACGGACGTCGGCGCGCGCGCACGCTCGTCCGGTACCGTTGTTTGACCGCGCATGCTTTGACGCTTGGCGTAAACGCATGAGGGGACCGTGTAGGTTGTATGCGTGGGTATGCTTTTGTATAGGGAACCGAAGGGTGAGGATGTTTTGTCGCTTTTCTACTATAGAATAGAAAAGAAAGACATATCGACTTTGGTTAGATTAATGAACCTATACCGTCATTAAAATTTGTTGCTAAATCTCCATGAGACGCCTGACACTAGAATTGTCTCAACATAATTTAATATGAATTATTATCTTCACTTTCAGTGTTAATTTATATGTTAGATACCTAATTAAAATATTGATTTTTTATATAGAAATGCCGCCTTTACACTAATGTTATTTGTAGCAATTTGCCATTGAACCACTGTTTTCGAGTTTATTTCCATTTAAGGGTATTTTATTAGCTGACGGAGTTACTATCGTGTCATTAGTTATAGGCAATCCTTGATTAATTCTCCACTTCGGAACGACAATTTTACTAAAGACATTAGTGGTCACTTGCAAATAAACAAACGTTGATAAAATATTCCATGAAATAGCATACGGGAACTCTATCTAGAGGTTCGGTTGTAGTATCGCCGTATGTAAAAGACAATAATATTATAGGTAATTTATTTATTTCCAAATATTAAAATAATGGCTTAGTTTTGGACTAAAAAGTGCTGTACACACACAGCACAGCAACACACATGAAATGAATAAGAAGATGACTGCAACCACAACGGAATATACTAGAAAATATTAATTATGTTCTAGAACCATTATCTTACTTAAAGCTTCTTTTCCCTTTGTTTTGTTATGTGTCTTACATTCTTCCTAATACAATAAAAGCTGCCAACATATTATGAAGTTACTCGTGCTATATACTTTTGTCTCGTTTGATCGGAGAACCATTGTGCATTGTTCTAAAGTCTACGGAAGGGTGATTGGAACACAGCATGCGCCTTCTTACGGTTGTATATTTCAAACGACTAACATTGAATTTATTCATCTTCCATTCATACATTTTGAGAAATAAAAAAGGTGTTTACTGCTTATAAAGTAATGTAATCATTGCTGGTCTAGCCATTTTTAAATATATAGTGATAGTATGTATAAAAAACAGTAAAACAGTTTCCACAAGAGATGTTTATTCTTTCACACTTTACAAGAGAATTCAGCAACTGCATGCTTACAATAAGTATTTATACCTTTTAATCGGAAGTCAACATTATAACTTTACTAAATAATCAACAAAAGTATTCATAAAGGTGGCGCCACTTCCGTTTGAATAAATGTTATATTGAGACTTTTACATTTCGATACAATTGTTACAAAATATTTTAATACAGGCATAGCCATTTGACAACTCAGTTTAATATAATACAGTAATTTCATAAAATATTCGAAAAGCTAATACTAACCGGAAACTTAAAGACCAACTATTAACATTGTCTTCAAATCAATGATGGTGATACTTAAATGTTAGAACATGTTTACGTAAATACATTAGACAATTTAAACATTCAATTATTTATGACTAACCTTTCTTGATAAATCAATTACGTCCTCGTAATTTTAAGGTGACACTGTTAAATGCCATTATTAGAACAAATTTACATAAGTACATTAGATAATGTATACGTTCCAATATGTATAACTACAATAGAGACATAGATAGTGAGAGAGAAGAGAGAGAGGGAACGTCTGTGCCCTGCAGTGGGATGTTATGTTATAGTTGACTAAAAATATATTAAATTGCATTGCTTTAAGATGAATAATACTGTAGCTTGTACCACAGACTTGTCTGTCCGTCCGTCTAAGCGCCGATCACGCTAACCTTATTACGTATCAATGAACACGTGAATCTACTCATCGGCACGCTCCTTTATTGGTCAATATAACATTTGCGAAATGCTTTTGATATGTTGATGGTGTTGATTGCATTTGACATTTCAGGGCGAACTTCGTTGTACATTATAATTTATGTGACCTGTGTCGAAAGTTTACGTGCAAATAACATATGTACATGATAGCGCATGCTTAATAAAGTCATATTACCTACTTAAAGATTCATAATAATTATATGCATAGGGTTTAACAGGTTTCTGAACTGAGGACATATAGCAAACTATCACGACTAACACAAAATTCACCGTCTATCACAATCAATTAAGCTCTTTTACTAAACAGACTTTTGGATCTTCGAATCATAACTCTAGGAATACTCGTATCGTTTATCAAACACCACATGAAAACCGTAATGCTGACGTAGATACAAACTTCTAATATATGAATTTAAAGTATTACTAACTTCGGCATCATTATATAAATCTCACATTTATACGATACATCAACTTTGAAAATATATTAAGCAAATAATAACTGGTAAAATGTAGTTATCACTTTCATGCATGAAAGTTACAAGTGTAAAATTCTTCTGTTGAAATTATGTTAAGATTTGCATAACATGCGTACCTATATTACCTTCTCTAGGTCATTGGTTAGTTGGGAAAGTCTAGCTTGTCTCAACAAGTGGTATTATTGATGTTAGCAACTAAATTTGCCGAACAACGCATATGGTCTCTTTCCTAGTGAAGACTGTTAGGTAGGTAGGTAGGTAGCAACTACTACAACTACTACTACTAGGCATTTAGTAAAATATTCCTATGACTTTCTCTACAACTATGCTCTCTTCAATATAGACTTAAATTGTTCTATTACGTTACAAAAGTAATAAAATTATCGAACTATTTACTCTGTGGTCGTAATATTTACATTCCAACGTAGTAGGTGCTATTGGAAAATGGCGTGAAAGCGAAACTGGTCATAGGCAATTGGAGGGAAAAGTGAGCCGTGGAATACGAGACTTATGTACATGAGTATTTTCTTTCCTGTCGCCGACATTAGGCCGATTATGGATGTCTAATTTCAGATTGGGTTACTAAGTAAGAAAGCGTGCAAATATGGTCTAATTATAAATCCATTGCTTAAAAAGTTATCATAACTTGCCACAAGCAAGTTTGATAACTTTTTGAAAAATGATGCGTATATTTCAGCTCACAATTTGTCTCAATGTAAACAACACCTAAGGTAAATGTCTAACTCATAATTATGAAACTTAATTTTTTTCGGACATTGAAGTTTTAATAAAAAATTACATCTATGTCTTTTAATAACATATTAAAGTGATGTTCGTACACTTAAATTTTCAAGTCTTTGAATTTAGGCTAATAAATTTCATATTTCCGTATTTAAGCACATCTTTTATTTTTTCGTACTTTCTTTGATTTGCTGGTGACTGCAATTTTATATTATGTTAGACTGCATTGCTCACATCAAATATTACCTAAATAAGAAGCGTACCGTCGTGTGATTTGCTATTGTTTAAAACGGTTTATGTAACTCTTGCACGACATGTAAAATGAGGAAGCAATTTCGGTTTTTGTAATTCCAACGAAATTTAAAGTGTGGATTAACGACTATTTGTACCAAACACGTGATAGAGTTATTACCTATGCTAATTAATTATATTTGAATTTGAACTCTTATTCAAATCATTGCTGCGTTAATTCAAATTGTTTATTTCAGACTACATAATCCATATCATATCCATGAAAAAAGAATTTTCTTCTTTCTTTAAACCAAACATAAAAATACATCATTAGATATAATCTGAGCGAACATGAATTAGAAAAAATAAATAATTAAATACAATTGCAAATAATATTTCAAACAAATAAAATAACAAATTAGATATTGAAATGAACATAAGTTTGCCCACTGTAAAAGTACAATTTAAGTAAATTAATGTCCACTGTAAAAGTAAAATTTGCTTTACAAAAGCAAAACCACGTAATAATTAATAATGCTTCTTTATGAATATTAATGTTTGCGCTTACAATGACATTACTACGCGTAAATGATAATTTCATTCATAGGAATCGGTATAATACGACAGTACTATGTTTACTTTGTTTTTATAACATAGTATGGCAACGACATGCACATATTACACATATCTTTTTAATGAGACTTCCTAAAAGAAATAAACTCCTTTTTTTATTAGACGTATACATAAAGAAAACACGTATGTGTTTTTTTAGTTGAAAGACTGATTGGTAAAATATTTGACTGAAAGGCTGAACTTGTGAAGGCAGGTTTTACTACGAACTCGTGTGGTTGAGTACCGAGACACTGACTATATACGTATTTGTATTCCCAAGCTAAATATTCCTGCATTTGATTGTTGACCCCAAGCGTTATTTTTGTAAGTTTCATGCCAAAATATTACATCTCGTATGAAGGTGTTAATATTGCTACAATTTGAAGTGGCGTACAGTAAATCTATATCGAAATCATTAAATAAAAAATACATAAATAACTAATTTGAAAAATATATTAATTACACGTTACTACATATTGTTCAGGTTACCTAGCACATTAGCAAGTTATTAATTAAACTTCAGGCTTTTCCACTGCCGTTAATCATTTATATAGCCCACAACCGGTTCTGTGCTGTCACGAAATTTCGATAACGACTTTAGAACTGGTGCTTCTAATGATAGGTTTGTAATTATCGTCTCAACTTGCGAAACTCGACACCTGCGTTGCGCTCGCAACAAGGACGTGAAGTTGGTACTTTCTCTAAGGCCGCCTACGGATAGGCAACAACGGACCCGGTCACCGACTGCATTCCCATCATATTTGGCAGCGTTCCAGATTTAGAACGCATCGCGATTTTGGGCTGACTTTCTATGCTGAATGGAGTTCCAATTTGTATGCTTCCTGTGTTCAAAAATTTGGCGTTATTAATTAAATTGGGGTGTCTTTCTATGATATATTTATTATTCAAATAGTGTCATTCTCCTGCCCTTAAACCATTACTTGGGGTCGGCGCCAAAATAGTGTAACAAATACTTATATTTTAATTAAATTATAAAGTGGAACTATGGGCGATAGGACCGAAAAGTCTCCATGTAACGGGAAGAGAAGTGTAGGCCGACCTCTAGAAAGTTGGACCGATGCGCGATGACCTGGTTATGATGGCCGGTAATAGACTGATATCGAAATATTTATTTATTTTATTTATTTATTTAAAACTTAATGCACACTACAAAAATAATGTACAAAGGCGAACTTAATGCCGAGTGGCATTCTCTACCAGTTAACCTTTGGGCATACAGAAAGAGAACAAAAATGGTGCGGCCAGATAAAAAATAATCCAAAACAATATATATATAAATTATATATATTATATAATGTATACATAAATATATATATGAAATACATATACAAATACATAATATACAAATCAAATAAATACATACATATATACATATCCAAATATAATAATCAGTAATATGAAAAATAATAATAATGCAACGATAAAAAAAAAACCTGAAATGCAATACATAAATACTTATGATAAAAGGTGAGATTCAAAGAAAATAATTAATTAAAAATAATAACAAATAAAAGCTTACAAATTAATTTAATTAATTTACTAATTCAATTTTAAATTATTACATATAACTTCAAGGATAATTTTATAAAATATTCATCAATTGATGTACAAAACAAATCACATTCAGGTTACTAGAACAAAAAGAAGATTAAGGAACCGAAAGTCCTATCAGTTATTTATGGCGCCTTTTTCTGGAATATTTTTTTCCATTAACCCTTTGACCGCCAATGACGAAAATGTCGAAAATCTTTCAAGGATTGTGTTATTGAACGATGTATTTGTTCAACGGTTGTCTTAAGGTTGTCGTTGTACCTACATCGACTTACCTACGTGAGAATTACAATTCTTAGGTGTGGTTTTATAATGTCTTTTAAATGAGCATTTCAATTAGAATGCCGATGGCATGACACAAACGTATAGGCTGCATATGACTGCAACTGTTAGCGCGCTTTATGAATGCTTTATGTCTATATCTGATTGTTAAAGTGATGTTTAAGCTAGTATGAGACATTTGCAATACCCAAATAACCATATCATTTCTCTTAGAAGACTTACTCAATAGATCAATCAGATATGTCACACAACCTTTCGCATGGCACAAAGTCGTATAATGACTGACACAATCAATTTCCTATTGTTTCGGGATTGATGCCGCTTGAAGGGATAAACAATACCATTTTAGTTAAGTGAACGGTCAGTTGGTTCACCTGGTTAGTGATAAGCCTGACCATTACAGATGCTTTGTTGAAGGAAATCTCAAGGTAGGATAGTCGTCTTCTCATCCGTTTCGCCACTTATAAGGATGAACCACCAGCAGGTAATGTTGGCTTGAATCACAAAAATATCGGTCCCTGGGATCTAAGTGTCCTAGATTAAAACTTTTAAAATTACCGGTTTTAGTTTAATCTAAGTTAAGCTCAAGGGCTTAACTTACTTTGTTTCGCAAGCGAAACATGCAAAAAAAACTTATCGGGCTCAAACGAGGACTTAATTAATTCTTTCGCCACCACCTATAATGCTAGTTGATTTGTCGGTCCAATTGTCACATACCTTACCAATGTAGGCAGAACAATGGCTGAGTGGCCTAATACCTGGCCACATTTGAATATTCAAAACGCGGCTGTGGTTAACCTTCATAGTTATTATTTGAGTGCACTTTAAATATTTGCATCTTATTTGCGTTTTGTGTCTAGTACATTTTAATTATTTCCATTCACCTCTTGGAACTTTGAAGCACAGATGAATGTCAGACACAATGTTTCATATTGTTTAGTAGCGGATCAAACAAAAGATTCTTTGACATTAACTAACACAATATCAGTATGATTTTTTTGTTATTAAAGTCGCTCGAATATTCATACCTAGTAAATATCAGAATCAGATACACAAAGAGACGCAACTATTATGATAAAGAACTATCTCAAATTCTCTTCATACTGGTTTATTTGTGTAACTACTAAATAACTTATGAAACGAAAATAAGAACTACTACTTAAAAAAATATAAAAAGAACTACATACGTCTTGCTTACTACACTTAGGTGTCCCATACAACATATTATCTCAGTCCTCTGCTGGAGTTGTCTCTCCCATTCTGCGCCAGATATCCCCGAACTTAGCTTAAGAGCTTAGAACTAGAACTCAACAATAAATAAGAAACATAGACAGGTCCCACTTACATTGAATATGTTGTCCAATGACCACAAAAAAAATAAGAAAGATATCTACAAATAATCACGTGGACCATGTTTGTGCTTGTGTTTTTGCAAACAATTTACCAAGTGAAATCGAATCTCGGTCGCTTTAGGAAGTGGCAGAGTAAGCTCTATCTGTCACTTTCATTACCACTAACTGTTTAAAGCTAGAAGGAGATGCAAGACCAATTATTTCACTAGTTAAGTGAATGGGGATTAACTGTGAGAACATAAGACAGGTTACACACAATACGTGTAATTTCAGCATTATTTTCTCATTAAAGAATATCTGCTTAAAAGTAGGTTTTTAGGATGTTTTTTGTAGGCAGATATAATGACTTTGTCCGCTCTGTGACCCTCGGCTCTTAAAAAATATTTGGTTCTTGATTTCGACTCGATCCCTAAACATGGCGCATACTTGACCCTCAGGGACCGAGATAAAGTTTCTATCCTATTTTGCCAGATTAATAATATAAGTAACGATTGGACCTAATACAGGTCCATCTTGATGATTTTCAAGTAGTTGTAGGGCTGTAACTTTGACGGCGGTTGCTTGGACCTCGTCCGTTATTCAATAGAATTTACCACGAGAAGGTGAGGTTGATTTGTCTCAATAAGTTGTACCCTGGGCATATCAGCATTTTATTAAAATACTTTTATATTGCAACTTCGGGCAAACGAGGGAAAACGGTTAACTTATAAAATGATACCGGCCCCCCACGTACTAAGTACGCGTAAAAATGATTTTAAAACGACTATTTACATTAATTTTGATTCAGGCAATTTTTCCGTTGTCATACGTACAAGTAAGAATAAAAAGTAAAACAAATTAAAATGTTCGTTGGTGCAACAAACTTTCCCAAGACTGCAAACAATTTTCCAGAATATAAAAAAATCTCCGATTACGATCGAAAATACCCTTCGTTCAAAGTCAGCAATAATATGTAAATAAAACAAGCCTGTCCCATCCCAAGAAAGAGCAGCTCTGCCTAGGTTATTGTTAAGGCTTCCCGGTTCATCGCATCACAAAGCATTCGACTAACGGCTGCTGTGATTGTGACGTAATCATAGGAGTACGAGGTCGACTTATTCAGTGTACATTCTGGGCCTAGCCTAACTTTATCGTTACTATAGGTTCTGCAATCTGATTTCCTTAACCCTTGTTAGCAAAAGGTGATACATTCCAAACTCATTCCTAAGCACGTCAGGTTAATTACGATGTTTGATTGGGCAACTAATATGTTGACGCCAGATAACCATAAACATTTGTTAAAAATCATCTCTTTAGTCGTTGAAATAAAAAAATGAAACTTTGAAGTGTACTAAACACAATTATCGAAAACTTCGATAAATAGGATGCTTGTAAAGTTATTAGTTATAATTGTGCCGAACCATAATTATGCCTAGGTTTTGCTATAGTAATCAAATTGGCATATACTATGATGTTGAAATATTAGACCAATGACCTTTGATCGTTTGAGAATAGCCGTTACTAACCAAAATCCAATTATGCTATTTAAATCGATGACCTTGCATCTTTAAGTGGCAAAATACAATACTACACGATTATCAAAAAAGGTTTTTTGAAAAGCAAAATATTCGTTACTCAAACATATGCAAGATATCTTTAATATATAATTTTAAACAAAGTACCTACCTGCAGAATATGTGTCTGAATATTTCCACACTAATTATGCGAATGTTTATTATTTACAGTTGAAATATATTTGTCCGGTGGAGACGCACTGCAGCAATGTGGACTACTTCATACCCGAGAACAACGAAACGAAAGGGCTTTCCGACGACGCTATGAACAGGTAAGTAACACTTGCCAGAATAGGTCATCCTAGGTTTTCAAAGCGTTTCAATATGATGTCCAAGTGCCAGAACTGCCAGATATAGCTCTATAAAATAGGAGAATTATGTACTCTTTTGTTTTGGGATGAGAGCACTGTATCTAGTAAAATTACCGAGCTTAAGAGACTTTATTTCTGTCGTCTCAGGTAAAGCACGGTGTCGATGGAAAAAATACTTTATATCTCCAGTTATTGGTCTCCTCTAACACTGCTGTCATGTTCAAGCGTATCACTTTCCATGCGACACCATGCGGTGAGCGAACTGGCCATTAATAATATGAAAAAATATTAGTTACGCTTGTTTAGCAAAAACGCACATACGTTTTAGTTACAGATTGTTAGTCAGATACCATTTCTTACTGCGATTTGAGGCAAACAGTCTAACATAACTGATTACATGGAAGTTCGCATAGATTGAAATAAGAAAACGATACTATTATCAAAATGTTGGCACGAAATAAGTCGGAATTCCTTAGCAAGTAGGTTATTTATAAAGAATGAAAACTCTACGCAAAACAAACGGTAAGTAACAACTAATCGTCAAAGGCTAGAGGATGTTGATACAACAACATAACTATTTAAAGATTCCTTTCCGTACAACTTGTAACAACATATTGTTTTTGTAATTACAATCATAACTAGTATAAAATTACTGGTAATCTGTTCTTGATGCGTACGTCCCCTTTCATACACCTGTTTAAGTAGTACGTGTAGTTGGGCAAGATTTCTAACAATATTTACTTTCACTGCTGTTCGAGTAACCGATATTAATGACCGGTCATAAAAGGTTTGAGGTGAAGAAGATTAAGAATACTACTTACTTACTTGATGTTTTTGTAAGGATTTCCAAGTGTTATGGTAAAATAAAAGCGCTGTTGAAGTGTCCATGAACTTGCATAACTTTCGTGAACAAAAACACTAAATACTGCCAAGTTATTTAGAAATTTCAATTGATATTAGAACTTATTTTATGAATGTACCTATTTTAAAAAAAAAAGAGTGATGTGACGAGACATTATGCCGAACAACAGATCCGAATAGCCTCTTACAAACACGCATAGACCTGAGCAGGTGCTGATTTGTACCCCTTCAATAATGAAAGTAATTGGGGGAGCTGCTGAACTAGAACTCTAAAAATACTAATATTTTTGTCATTTTGCTCACTACCAGAACAGATGTATGGTTTTTGTTAATAAGGCTGTTCAAAGCCTTTTCTACGGAATCAGAATAGTTGTCGTGTAAAAAGTGGTTTGAAGCCTTTTCCACAAAGCCACAAGCAATACAAAGACCTTATATTGGTTCTGGCTTTGTGGAAAAGGCTTTAAACAATTTCGGGATAAATATAGACTTCAGTAGCGATCAATGCGTTTAATATAAATATCGCGAATTCGTTTGTCAATTACAAGTAACCAGGGTGGTGCGGAGTCAACCGTTCTTAGACCTTGTGCTCGATTGGCCCAAGTGGGTCGTTCGCCTGTCGTGTTTAAATCGATTCAAAACAAATTGGTTCATTGTTTCTGACCGCACTCGGCGTTGTCAATGATTTACTGTTGTCTTCAATACGCCAGTCATTCGTTATTGAATGCTTGATGTATTGACATTTCCTAGTTCAGTGATCATGTTCGATGACTTTGTTGTTTATTTTTTTTACTTGTGTGTACAATACTGAGAGGCATAAGTTTGTTGTTTAACGGCTATGATGGGTTTATATTATTCGCAGGGTAATCTTTTAATCTTTGATAAGCTTTTTCTATAGTAAAATGGAAGCCTTGTAGTGACGACACGTAACAATATAATCGTAACCGTTCCCGTAAGAGAAGACTTAAGGACCAAATAAATAGAAGTGAAAGGATAGCAGAAATTTCTCATTATACTTAATCTTTTATAAGGTTCCTACTGTTCAATTTGTTCTCAATCCGCCCGCCAAACGTGGAGATTATAGTAAAAATATTTACCCACCACTAGTCTAGTTACGACGCAAGCCTTTGAGCAATGCTACCCGTGCTAACTTAAGCAGCTGAGACATGCACAGTGAGCTATGCTCGGGGTTTCTTTATTAGGTTAGGATCAGTGATTCAATCCGTAAAAGGACCAAAGTTACCGACATAGCCCGCTGAATCAGCAACTTAAAGTGGCAGTGGGCTGGCAGACGAGATCTGGAGTGGACCGCGTCTTGGCAATCTTAGGCATGGGACGCCTTCCGGCCCGATGGACCGCCGACTTGCGAATGGTCGTTGATGGTGGCTGGATGGGGAAAGGGGAGGATCGGGATATCTGGCGCAAAATGGGGGAGACCTATGTCCATCAGTGGACTACAATAGGTTGAAGAGAATGAGAGACTAGTTAATTGATAGTTTACTAGTCTCCCCATATCTGTGCTGCGCGGGACGACCCGTGCCCTACTGGAGAACGTTATAGCCTAATGATGGATTACTAATAACACAATCTCATACAAATTGCAGACTGCACATGGCGAGATCGACGGTGGCGTTATTCATCGTGGCCTTCCTGTCACTGTTCATCGCGTTCTGGACGGGGGTCGTCGGCTGCTGGAAGCGGAGTCCTGGCAATATCACTGCCACTGCGATACTGATGCTTGTCACTTGTAAGTTGCACTTCTTTAATTACGAATTCTTGGGAGTTTGGGCTTGAATCCACCGCGCGTGACTATTCGTGAGGTTGAGCCATGCTTTATGGGGAGTTTTGCGCCAGAATTTGCTCGCCGAATCAGTAAGTTGAAGATGGGTCGGTCACATATTTCGCAAGACTGATGGGATTTGACCAGCTGGGTTCTGGAGTATTACCCACGTCTTGAAAGCGTAGCGTAGGACTCTCCCTCGTCCAGTCAACTGAGGATTCTAAAGGTAACCAGGATAGGTACTTCCAGTCCATAGATATTCTTGAAAAAGTTCTTTTTCGCTAACCTGTTCGCCGTTGAGCGTACACGTATTAATAATCATAAAAATTGACATTGTATTAAAAAAGCCGATCTTTAAAACAATAGCCAATCCGCTGTCAACAACAAAACACAGGAAACTTGTTAAAGGATATAATGTTTTTGTGATTAGAACTTACTCACTTTGCAAATCTTACAATCTCTATGCATGCTATTGATAATAAGCATTCCAATGATAACAAATGTTAAGAAATTGCTCAAAGTACACAAGTCAATATCAACTTATCAAGTTGGGGATATCCATAGGAGAATTAGAGTGACCGACATAGCAAGTTAAAGTGGCAGTGGGCAGGGCATATAGTGAGTAGAACAGATGACCGATAGGGCGGAAAGGTCCCGAGTGGCGTCCACGTAACGGAAAACGAAGCGTAGGCCGACTGCCAAAGTAGCGGGTAGCAGATGGATGTTCAACTGCTAGGGATTTGCCCGCGTGGAAATCATTAGCCACCTTTGTTCAGCAGTGGACATATTAGGCTGTAATGATGATGACGATAATGATGAAGTGAGTAACCAATTTATTGAAACTATGTATACCAATAATGTTCCAGGTTTACTGGCGGCAGGCGCAATGGCCTTATGGCACGGCGTAGAGTTCTACAAAGGAAAAAGGTGGTCGGCGAGGAGTACTACCAGCAGTGGCCTAGTGTAAGTTTGTATGGGGGTCGTAATACAATAAATATATACATTACAGAACTAATATGAATATTTCAATCTTTTGGGGAGCATTTCCAAAGAGCCCATCAACAGCACGTGGTATATCATCATTATCAGCTCATTAAACTTTAATGTGACTGTATGTAAAGGGTGTATAGGCTTTAGTCGTCCACGCGGGCCCAGTGAGGATTGGCCGACGCACAGCTTTTGAATCTCTTCGCAGGCGTGTGCAGGTTTCCTCACGATGTTTCCCTTCACCGTAAGAGTGTCGGATAACGTACATATAATTTCGAAAATTCGAAAACACATTGGTACATGGCGGGATTTAAACCTGCGCGCTCCTGAACGGAAGGCAACAGTCCACACCATTGAGGATATCATTAACTCTCACTCGACGTGGTATATCATTTTTGGTTAAATGTCTAGTGCTGTTGGTTATACAGATCCATCGGGAAATTAGAAAAGCGCAGATAGCTTATACTCTTAAAACACAACTTTATTGGTGTGTGAATGGAAATTAAAGCAACCTTACTTGCCGGTATATGCTTTGGACCAAGGTCTTGTGAGTATCGTGACCACACTCAGCTGTCTAAGGTTTTAAGGTTTTGAACTTATCTTTATAAACATCAAATTAAATCGAAAAGTATTTACAGGAGAATAATATCCTTCTATAAGTTCTGAAAGCCATGTAAAATTTTGAGGAAATGTACTTTCACACCTAAACTAATCGGTGAGGATTTTTTATATAAAGAGTCATTAACTTATATTCCAATTTAAATATAGGGTACAAAATCTATTCAGGCAACCCATGCAAAGATATGAGATAAAAAAGTACCAGGTAATTAGAAAAAATAACTCATTAGGCTTAAAAAAGTTTTAATCAAGAATGTGTAGTTCAACAACCGATCACTTTTTCTAATGATCATTGTAGTTATCTTAATTTAGCCGCCAGATGTACGCAATGTGTATTTTATTTAGAACAATGGTAATTGTGTGCAAAATAGTTTACAAAACACGAAGCACGCCGTCTAATGCAGACCAATTATAATTTATATGTTTTTAATACGATGGAAGTTTCGTATGTAGGTAAGAAATTGTGGGATTAAAATAATGAAAATATGTAGCTTTACTTTTTAGGTATAACATATCTATAATTGATTTCTTTATAGTTTCCGGTACTATGTACCAACTCTGTAAGAGCGATTCAAACGATAATTTACTACTGGTGCATGTACTTTTTTAGAGCAAACATTTTAAAATTGTTCCATCAAATGTAATTTAAGATGAGACGATCTAAAGATTGGGTATAAAGCTCTAAACCTATATTTTAAATGTGGTAAATTGTTAATATTTTATCTGCTTTGAAATGCGTATCTTTTTGTGTGAATCACATTAAAATAGCCTCATGGTTAGGTATCTTTTAAAACTCAAAGATTTTAGTGATGGGGTTAAATGACTTGATAGTGATCTACAGACTGTACTTATAGCTCTTTTCAGTTTTAATAGTATAGCAAGTGCCAGAGTTATCATCCTTTATAGTTCAAGCTCTACCTGCTCGAACGGAATCTTTGAAAATTTTCTGGCTACTTCCTAACACCCACTTTATTTATCGAAATTCCTTTGAGAATTATGTAGAGGCCTATGTCGGCAGTACTGCACTTCAATAGACTATTGCTGATATGACCTTATAACTTGACTCGCCACGTCACGGCAGATATTAAAAGAAAAATCCTCGATATGGTACGATTGGTCGTACTACCTCGCGTGGACGTCGGTAGCAGTTTCCTTTGCGAGCTCCGTGCTCTTCGTGTCGTCAGCGGTGTGCCTCAGCAAAGAAAAGCGTCGCGAACAACAAAACAACGTGCAGTACATTATGCCAGGTCAGACCGCCATCTTGTGTGACGGGCGGGCGCCATTTTGTGGGAATAACGCTTGGCGGTATCGGCGGTTTTTGTTCAGGATCCTTTGTACATTACGCTCGCGCGGAATATTGTTGGTTAATCATACCATGTTATATTTTGCTATATTTTATATTTGTATTTTTCTATAATTTAATAATTAAAATGAAAATGAAATTACATATATATATTAATCTGTGATATATATTATATTGTGCAATATCATAACTACTATAAGTAATTTTATCATAAGCATTTATATTCCGTTTTCTTGTTATTCAAGACTTAGTTAATGTTCAATATTATACGTAAATACCTACAATAAACGTAATTATATATAATGATTTATATTTAAGATCTAATAAAAACAATTTTAAGACAGATATTTATAATATAATATAAGTACATATATCATTTATAAATATATAAAAAATAACTAAAAACCTCTAGTTCCACGACTGCGTGCAAACTAAAGGAGAGACCCGTGTATTATAATACCATACTAACAAAATGCTTTTTCTCTTTCTTTTCATGTTTCTATGAAACTTGGCTACTGCGTATAACGACGGCAACTTACGACCGGTCTTTAACGCAATACATAACGCGCTATTTCTTAATATCTGGTTTACGCCAACGCAATACTAACATGCTTACCGTTATTATTAACAAAATCTGGTGATGTACTACCACACAAATACAAACATATATTAACTACTGAACAATTGTACATTTTTGTAAATAAACGCTGTCACTTATCAATTACCAACATTAAAAATAAACAATACATTCCAACATTGAAATACATAACACCTACATACAATACGTCAATAAACCGGTATAAACCAGATATTGCGAGATAACGCTCGCGTTTGGTACGACTGGTCGTATATGGTGGCATGGTGCGGCGTGGGTCTCTCGCTGCTGTCCGCCATCTTGTTTTCGTCGGCGGCCATTTGCTTGCGCGGCGAGAGGGAGAGAGAAGAGGCGCTTAACATGCAGTATCTCATGCCTGGTAAAATTGCGCTTCCATCATCATCTAGCACCTGTGTATTTTGTCCGACTTAGAAATTAATTTTTAGAAATATTAAAGTAGTAGGTATAATTATACCAATCACACTTTTACCTTCCTCTAGGCATATCAATGCTTTATAAATACCCCAAAATAGGATAGGAGTCAGCAGTGTATTTGTGTACTCATAAAGTAACGCTATGTAGTCGCACTCTTGTAATTTCAACTCCATTTTACTTTGGAACACTGCTAACCAAAAATTTTACTGTTATGGAGGACGAGACTTGAACCTTAAACTTTTAATTTAAATGAGCAGTTGCTTATGTTTTAAACAAGATATGTGAGTAACAAGGCGATATACTTAGCCTGTCAGCTACCTCCATTATGATGATAAATAAGAATAAAAGGCTGTAGATTCCCTAAAATTTTAAGTCGGACCATGTAAAATGGGATGAGTACGATTTAATCACTAGCTTGTAAGCTTAGGTTAATGTTTGTCTAGGTTTCAAGATCATCAAGCAAAGCATTTGTACGCTTAATTATCTACATCACATCATTGTAAATTACATACCATTTTAATTTATAAGGGTTGAGTGTTTTTATGAAACATGGAAACAAATAACACAAAATTGTCTTATATAACACAACACAAACTTTTGTAAATATTTTTCAAACTGGGTTGATTTGTGCTTTAACGCGCATGATGGAGGGGGATCCATAAAACTGTATAAGAAAAAAAAATCATTAATTTCGCTTTTAAAACCATTTAAATAACTAATAATAGGCCTCTTCAAATTTAATTGGGTTTGCCCATATTTGCAGACAGATATACTTTACACATTATACATATAAGTAATCTATTGAGTGTAATATCTAATAGTTCAAAGATCCGAAGTGACTTGACTTAGGTTCAAATCCTGAGTGGAATTGAAGTACGGGTTTTAATTTGACAATTTTTGCTCGCCTAATTTTATTTTTTATTGTCACGTAATTAGATTTTATAGTACATACTTACTTATTATAAATTGTTTCGGTAATGTAGTGTAAAATTTTGATAAATTTCAATTACAATAGCCATATCAAAATCGTAACACCATCAAATAACAGTTGAACTCACAAACACTGACGTCACCACCCCGCTTGCAGTGTACCCCCAGAAGCAGCAGTACGCGTACGCGGGCTACCCGCCCCCGCAGGCGTACCCCGGCCCCTACTACCACGGCTCGCAGTACGGGCCGTACAACTACTGAGGCAGCGACCAGATGAGGGAGGCGCCGGCGGCCGCGCCCCAGGCCCCCCCGCGGCCCCCGCGCCACCGCACCTTCGACTCGCACCGCCGGGCGGCGCGCCCCCCCCTCGCACAGGTATACCGCCCGCTACCCGCCACCACGCTCCAGCCCATCGGCGAGGACGCGTCCTACACTAGCACGCGGCCCGCCCGCCGCGACCGCGACCGCTCGGCCGTCTCCGCAGACACCAGCCGCAGCGTGCCCGTCTGCGCCCAGAGCAACGAGCCCCTCCCCCGCGACTCCGACGAGTACGCCTCCACCGCGCCCCCCGACGCCTCCATCTACCTGGCGTTCATGTACTGATCGGTGCCAGTTTACACTACACACTCGCCACTCTAATGAGCGGCCCGCATCTGGTTCGAAACGATACTCACACTCGGCACGTTTACGAGCGCTCCACCGGGAGCCCTAGCGCACGGACTGCGATACTCCGACGCCTGCTCCCTTGTATACCACGACAGTTGGCGTTTCAAGCGGCTTTTTTATTCAATTTTTTAGGTTATAAACAATATTTTAACAAGGTACTTACTGGATATGCGTGGATATCTATAGTTTAGTGTAAGTAGAAGGGTAGATGTGGACTCTGCCATAAGTGTATGCGATTCAAACAAACGTTAGTAATAAGCCTTCTCTTAGATGAGTATCGAACAACTTGTCACGTGATCGTAGGAATTATAGTGAATACTGCATTGAACAAATTCTATGTATATTGGAATATTGTGCCTTTTGTAACGTAAAGAGAGAATGAATGCTCATTTGTATTTTATTGAATTAGAATATACATACATATCTTGAAATATAACTTTAATTTTGTAGAATCATATTTTAATGAATAACAAAATACGTATTTTATTCTACATATAATTTGTAATATGTTGTCGATAATCTTAGGCAATGCAAAGTACCTATTTTGTACTGAATTAGTATGTACCTTACGCCAAAAGCGCGTAGAACTGCATATGCGCACGTATGTCACGTACGTCGCCCATGTTGCGACCATACTTAACAACGACTTGTACACCAATAATAATCTTCATTATTATATTTAATGATTCTATTTAGTCAGAACATTAAGGTACTGAACCAATTTTGTAAATTAATTTAGTTTAATTATTCGAATATGATATTAGATTTTTTTAGAATATTTTTCACTTGAAATGTATTTAAAAATTTTAAAATAAAAATTATAAATCAATATGGTATTTTTCTTATCCCCTGTGCTTAGTCTATAAATAACACACACGAATATTTTAAAACGATTTATTACAAACTTTGTACAAAAATATTTAATATGGCGATATGGGCAGGTATAATGGACGTTCTCACAAATACTTTTATCACAATAAATGAGCAATTTTATTTCATATAGACTTCACAAAATATCTCATGACGGAAAGTGGAATGTTTTCACTATTATATTGGAATGTAAATTATTATTATATTAATTAGGCACATTGAACTATAATTGAATATTTTAAGTATAAAAGATTTCAATCTTGACATTATGATAATTAGTCAAAGCGATAAGACGAAACACATAATAAATATTTAATTATTTCCCGATCATGTTGATGGCAGCTTACGTTAACCGAGAGCAATTTTTAGATATAAAAGATTGAAAAATAGCTTAATCACACTGCCACACAAAACGCTTAATAAAAGTCGCAAAAATGTAGTTAAAATTCACACAAAAAAATGTAATTAACTTTTAACCATTTGAACGCCGATGTCAACTTTAATAGTCAGAAACAAGAGATTTCTGTCTAGAATTCTGACGTTCATAAGGTTGAATAACGGAGATACATATTATATAGGGGTGTCAATTATAGGGCCAGGATGAGAAAGGGCAGTTTTTCTCTCCTGAACTGCGGTAACCAGTTTTCTGTATGGGCCGAGTGGCAGCCCTAGCGACTTCATGTCGCTCTCAGTGAGCAGCATCAAGGCAGACAAGTCTATCTGCTCGTCTTTGAACTTTTGTACGTACTGCGATAGACCCCAGGCAGTCAGGAACCGTTCTAGGGACGCGTAGCTGGATTCTTCTGTTTCACCATCTTCGTCTGATGTGATTGTGGAGCTTTCTGAAAAGCATAATGGTCTCACATTTATATAGGTAAGAATTGACTAATGACGACCCATGTGGTGTACAAGGGCTGATCCAGGTTAGGCGCCAGGAGGGGGTCACATAGTAGTAGTCAAATTAAGAACTTATAAGGTATTTTGTTAATGTACGTTAGTAGTACTTAAAAATAGCTTGGGTGGGTCATGACCCCCATGATCCTCCTCCTGGATCCGCCGTTGGTGGTGTAATGATAGAGATGTCTTCTACACCGAGGGTTCCGGGTTCGATCCCCGGGCATTACAAACATTTGTGTGCATGAACATGTTTGTATTGGTCTGGGTGTTTCTATGTATAATACGTATGTACAAAAAAGGTATATTTATCCGTTGTTTAGTATCCATATTACAGGCGTATGGTTAGTTTGGGTCTAGGTGACGCTGTGTGAATGTCAGTGGATATTAATTCATGTATTAAATAGTAACCTACAGCAAAGTACACATGCATTTTTTCAAAGGTAGGCACAAAAGCAGATGGTTCACCTGATGATAAGTGATACTGTTACTCATGGATACTCGCAACTCTAAAGAAGAACGAGTGAGGTGACGACGTTCAACTGGGTTGACGACCCATGTGGTGTAATGGTAGAGAATGGTCTTCTACACCAAGGATCCCTGGTTCGATCCCCGGGCATTACACACATTTGTGTGCATGAAAATATCTGTTTGTAATGGTCTGGGTGTTTCTATGTATAAATGTATGTATTTACTAAAAAAATGTATAAGTAATACAGAATGTTTATCAGTTATTTAGTACCCTAACTACAAGCTTGTCGCTTAATATGGGGCTAGATGGAGCTGTGTGTAATTTATTATTATTATAGGGAGTGACATATATATACATAGGGAGGTGAAAGAGGGTAACCTCATTTACACATAAAGCAAAGTGTTGTTTGAGAATGTTATATCATAACATATTTAAACAAAAAAAAACATGACAGGTTCACCGATTTAAGGTTCTAAGAGTTAGAAAAATTACCTGAATGCGCCGAGTTCCAATCGTTGGGCTGGTAGGCGTGACGAGCAGCGAGCGAGCCCGCTGACCCGATGGACAATTCCTCGCCCGGCGTCAGCGCGCCCAACGTCGCCGTGATCGACCGGCTGAAAAAGACGCGTTTAATGTATTGAAAACGTATATATATATTGACTTCACAGAACAAGCTCAGCCTAGCGTGAAGGCTAGGTTAAAAACTTCAAGCCAAATGTAAATGTAAATTTGGGGAATAAATACACATAAATAAATACACCAGAATACCCCTTTACTTCTTAAACCTGTTTTATTCCATCCTAAGGTTGCCTGGAAGAAATTGCTGCCCATTGTACTATTTCTTTTATTTTTTATTATTTTTCCTTAATTTTTGTTTGGTGTAGAGTACAATAAAGAACATAAAAAAATACCCTAAATAATAAATTATAACTGTTAGAGCGGGGTTAGGAGACATGTCGCCTTCTTAAAATCTCGCCCACAGGATACATTAGTCTGAAAAAAAAAAGAAACTGTGTGGGCCCTGAAAGGAATGAAATGTGTTATTCAGAAGTTGGTTGATGGCGAAATTAGTCTGAGCTATTGTATTGATAAACTGACAAATATATGATTTTTGTAAAACATTGGTGTATATAATATATTTTATTTTAGTGTCTTTTTTGTTAGGTTACATCTACACGAAAGGCGGAGGACCGGGATGTCTGGCGCAAAATGGGGGAGACCTATGTCCAGCAGTGGACTGCAATAGGTTGAAGAGAGACATCTACACACACACACTTGATTTATGTAATTTTCGAAGAAAGTTTTTGTTTCTTAATTACTGTTACGATAGTAAATATCATGTACTTTAAATTCGTAATGCTTTCTTTGAAGTCCCACACAAATTGAATTTATACTATGTCTATAAAACTTTGTCTGATACTGAAAGAATTCTGATCATATCAATATAAGAATCTATCAAATGGGCGACTTGACTACTAGTTATTTTGCAGGGGTATTACTGGCCCAGACATATAAATACTATAGGGCGAGTGCGGCCTTAGCATTTTACCAGAGGTGACAACTCGCCTGCGGGCGAGTTTTTAAGAGCGGCATGTCTCCTAACCCTTAGAGCGTCGGATAACGTATGTCTAATTTCGAAAATTCGAAAAGACATTGGTATGTAGCGGTATTTGAACCTTGACCTTCCAGATCCAATGGCCAACACCAATGACCACCATACATCATACATTGTTGAAATTAATAATCAATAGTTACCGAAAGGCGACACTGCCGAAGCCAGGTCGGTCGAATATACTGGCGGGCTCTTGTAGCAGCACCTCTTGGCCGAGACCGCTGTCCTCGCCAGCGGGAGCTGCGAAGTCAGGCTGGCTCGCTGACCTGCAACGTTGGTACTTCTCAATTAAGAATCATTTAGATACAGGATTTAAGATTGCATGCTATGGCCATTATGAGGAGATAACAATGAAAGAAAGAAGTATATATTTATTCCGTGACACAGTATACAATGCACACGGTATCGCATTAGACTTAGATAATGGTAATGGTACCCCGTGATATAAATTATGACCTTTTAAAAAGCGGAAGAGAAGAATGATCGAAAAATTTATTTGCAACGATTGTATGAATAAAATAAGACATTGAATTAAAAAGTGCTTTTTGGGTAATTTTTGGCTGTTGGCTCTTGATGTTCTTCACTGCTTTACTGGGGAAGCGAAAAATAAAGTGTAAAGTGTCTAAGGACAAACAAACGGTGTAACAAACTAACCCTATTACTTAGAGAATTCTAACTATACTATGGATGTTCCATTTTTCGGATTGAGTTAGCCGCGGATGGCCTTCACAGCTTTACTGGACAAGTGGCGAGCGTAATTGGCTCTCAGACTAAAATATTTACGTACATTGCATGTCATGTTTTTTCTTTCTCGCAAATCAAGAGGCACTTAGTAAAAAGTAAATGTACGAAGAAGCGGAGTCTCCTGGTACAGGCATTGCTATGCTTAAAAGGAGACTTCCACAACTGATATGTATATTTTATCCTTTGAGAAAGCAATAAATAATTTTGGTTTTTTTTTAAATTTTGAATTTTTTTTTGAAATGTCGTCACAGAGTCATGTAGTACATACCTGGTGAGTTGAGCCTTGTTTTGCGGTTGCAGAGTTTCTGAGACGTTGCCGCGCTGTTGCGGCCCCGCCCCGAAAGGTTCCCATGTAGGTACATCACCTTAGTTCCCAGTTGCATCGGACGCCGCTTAGTGACGTCACAAACCGTAATGTGTAGCATTACATGGCATGTATGACGTCACAAAGACATGCAGTACATACCTGGTGAGTTGAGGCTTGTTTCGCGGTTCCGGAACTTCTGCGAACACGTCCGCGATGTTGCCGCGCTGTTGCGGCCCCGCCCCGAAGGTGCCCACGTACATCACCTCAGAGTCGCGTCGGACGCCGCTTAGTGACGTCACAGACCGACGACCGGTTGATTCGACCTCACCGACCTGAAATTGCATTGAAATTGCGTTCATAAGATTATATTGTGCCAAACGTGACACCCAGTGTTTCCACTTTAATAATTTCCTTTCCCCACGTCTCAATTCTGATTTCCCCTTCCCAAGACTTTTTTCTCCTCAATTTCTTTTCCTGCTTTAGTTTTTAGTTTTGGCATTAGTAATAGCCCTGTGGACCTCTGGGGATACTATAGTATAGCCAGAGGCCCGCTCTAAAAAAATAGACTAAGCATGAATAAAATAAAATTTCACTGTTGATATTTTGTTCATAGCCTAATCCAAAATATAAAAAACTTGGGGCTGTATACTCACTTTTAATTACAAGACAGTTTTCGCAATCAACATACACATTTTAGCCAAGAATAGTATTTATGGCCTTAAAAGGAATAGAAATAAAGGTAAGTATACGCCACTTGCACTGTTTTTTGAATACGGTAACATGCTAGTACACGATGGTTAAAAGAGAAGTTCCCAAATTTTCCGCAAATTATACGGTAAATTTAACCTATGGTTTACCGCAATTTCCCCTTTTCATATCTTTCCCCTTTTTCTTCCCTCTGAACCCTAATTTCCCTTCAAAAGGGGAATTTCCCCTCAATGTGGAAACACTGGTGTGGACTTTTACTAAATGACATTTTTTATTATAACATAGGGAGGCAAAAGAGCATGCGGTTCACCTGATGGAAAGTGTCACCGCCACCCATGGACATTTACAACAGCTGAGGTCGCAGGGATGCGTTCCCGGCCCTTTACATAGGACTACGCTCTCTTTTTGAAGGACGCCAGGTCATATCGTTCCGGAAACGTTTCCGATGGCAACTGATTCCACAAATTAATCGTACGTGGCAGAAAATGTCTATCAAAACGAACTGTGGAAGAATCCGGATCCGGAAGTATCCAGATGGTGTGGGTGAAATCTGGAATTCTGCCTCGAAGTACGGAAGTGGAATTCAGCCGCAGGAACAAGCCCAAATAACTCGTCAGAACACTCCCCATGATATACACATATGAAGTAGAGGATGCCGAGCGAAGCATCTATACGCAAACCCAAACCCAAAAGATCAAGCCGATCGGAAAGATCCTGATCATTGATAATTCTAGCCGCTCTTATATGAAGGAAACGGTGATTGGTTTTAGAACCAATTCAAATTGTATTATGACTCGATAGAATATATTTTGGATCAGTTTAGATTAGATCTTAAGAACTGTTCGTTTTTCAAGCTGTTTAGATGTTAGTTTAAGGTGCTATACACAATAGATTTTCCAATGTGTCTGGAATCCCGGCGTTCAACGGCTTAATAAGACCTTAAATTTAGAAAACTCTACAAGGACACTTATAACCACTTTAAATTTATAAACCCTGTGGTAGTAATAACCAAAACCTTTTATCATTGATTAACGTCATTTATATATTTATTACAGCAATAATTTTTACTATTGCTAAAGATAGTTGATTCCAGAGATATTGTTTATTATATCTAAGATAAGACATATTAATGCTATCATTACGACAATCAGTTCTGATATTGCGTCAATACAGCATTAGAAGCTGTTAGCGGATCCTTCTTTCTTATTATATTATGTAACATATTATTGGTACATGTTTCTTGTAATTTAATTTGATCTAAATTATAATATCATGCTGGATTTTTATGAATTGATGAATTTCTAACCTTATCTAGTCAGAAATTACACAATATTTCCCTCACACCCTGCAGAATGCACCCCCTTCTTTATATTATTTTTCGCGTATAGTCATTGATTGCTTTCAAAGGCAAGTTCTTTACTAATGCAGATGTTTTCAGACATACACCCACAGACATCAGAATATACATTAGATTGGACAAGCCGCCAAGTTTATAGGCAGTCCCAGTGTCGCAATTTCTTTTCGGTTCTTTCCTGTGAAAAGTTATTCTATTACTTGGTAAATTTACTGATTCATTGCGATGATGGTATGTTACAATTGCACAGGATGGCATTTTGGAAAAAAACGGTAATTTCTTCTAATATTCGTGCGTCTTGACTCGTCTCACAGAGCGTAAACTAGTAGCCAGTGTATGCTCGTTGAGCTTACAGTTGTCGCACTTTAAACGCGGCTTGCCCCATCTCCTGTATTAGGAAATCTGTGCATACACCCATTGTGTACACTGCCGAAGGCTCTGGCCAATCGACAGGATGCACTAGAATAGGGACACGAATATCGGTCTGAACTCCCTCTACGACGAAAGTCGCCAAGTCTTACCGAAAGACTATGCTTACGCATCCAAGTCGTTCACTCAACCAGTAACAAATACCTTGAAATCATCAGAAGGTCCAGTCCGGCCTACGGTGCCGTTCTTGAGCTTGCTGGCCAGCGCTTTCTTGTAAACTGCACCTCGGCCACGCACGCCGGAATTGACGGTGCCCACTAAGGCGCTATACGTAGGCCTTGGCTGTTCTTCAGTCAGATTACCTGGCGAAGAAATGGGTTATGTTGTAATATTATGAAGTGAACAGAACGAAGAGATCGGTGACCTGATAGTAGGGTATACTTGCCCATGGCAAAAGCCGTATTGATGGAAACTAATAACTAAAGATGCTCGTAAGTAGAATTAATTTTCGGCGTACATTCGTGAAGTGGATTATTTAAACTTTACTTGGTCAGTTCAGCGCATTGCTGATCTACCGCTTTTAAGGGTCCGGATATTTTGCACTGTAGTGGATACATATGTAGACGATTAAGCTAGTTCTGTTAATGGTATTGCTTTTAATGCTTTCCTTGCTCAAGCTAAGCACTTACCTTTGCTAGAAGATCCGAGACCATATCATCTGCTTTTTTAGTAACTGTAGTACGTAAGTTTCTACCTTTTGGTGAGCTTTTTCAGATTTAGCTGAAGAACTTAGCTTTACCTTACTGCTTCTGATGTTATCATAACTAACCTTGGCTAGTAGACCTGGTCATCTTCTGTTTGAGCGCCAGCAGCACGTTGCTGGGCCGGTGCGGCATGGCAGCAATGTCCTCGGTTATACCCCTGCTCCCATTCCTTGGCGAGCTTTTTCAGTTCCTTCTCCGCGAGCAGTTCAGCTTTACTCTGTCTCTTCTGGTACTGTTTGTGGTACTTCTCGTAGTCTTTCCTTGCTTTCTCTTTCAGCGATTTTGATTTTTTTCTGAAATGCGAAAATAGGTTAATGTGAAATGGCCTTAAAGCTACAAACTGTATGAGCACGATATAAAATTCTAGATAGCATAAGAGAGTGGTCCCATAAAATTATATACTCAACTAAGTGTGATGCAATAGTTTAGGTAGTGCAATTCATGCAGATGTTTAAAGAGGCAGCTCAAGGTACCCAATACTAAGCTCAAGACGGGAACAACCCTGTCTCATGAAACCTTATCTTCACTAGGTACAACTATGTCCAACTCGTCTGCCAAGCGTGGAGATTGCGGTAAACCCCTACATTATCATCGAATAAGCATAAGTCCTGCGTAGACTCTTCGTTACTGTATTCTTTTTCCCAAAATTACGCAGTCCACTCCTGGATACAGGTGTTTCTTATATTATGCTAAATATCTCGGTCTTCCGGTTTTTTCCTCCAGTCTACCAGCGATCTTTCCTAGGGCATCGGAACATCAAGGGTCCGACGCATTTCAATTCTCAAGATTTGTTTTCTTTTATTCAATAATGTCCAGGACGGTCATAACGCTCACCTGGTGGCAAGTGATACGACCATGTTAGAGCGACATTGAAGGAGACCAACAACTGATAAACAGTTATTATTCTTCGTCAATGCCGCACTGCGCCCGACACCAGAGACAGATGTTAGGTATCTTATTATACTTATACGGTAATTTCACTAGCTACAGTGCCCTCATCGCGAAACACAAAAGAGCATACCACTCCTGTTTCACGGGACGATATGTGGCACTGCGGTGGTATTCACCTAGAAATGTCTCAGTATCGAGTCTACCGCCTAGTTAATTGGTGATTTCTTACTTGTCATTATTTTCGAGTTTCGCCGTAGTTTGGTCGAGGTATCTGAGGATGTCGTCCCGACCGTTGATGGCCGCGAGCTCTTGCGCGCTGTGCCCGTCCACGTCCATCGCGAACGGGTTCGCGCCGAAGTTGACGAGGAAAGTGACACACTCCTTGTGGCCTCGCGCCGCTGCCAGGTGGAGGGCCGTGTTCCCGAAGTAGTCCGCTTTGTCGGGCTCCCCGCTGTTTTGGGAAATGTTTCTGATTATTATCGAATATTGTGTAGGTAGGGACTATACATCTCATATTATTTTAACTCTAGCCAGGCAAATTTTTCATTTAAATTAGTGGATTAACGTTGAAAGTCATGTGTTTTCTATTTGGCCAGATCCTCATTAAGGGTTTAACATTATAATAAATTGAATATGAATATCCTTGAAATGAGCTGATGATGATGAAATTGAAAATATCAGTAACTTAATCCGATTGAGGGTTTAAGACAATAAGAATTTTAGTGCCCTTTACAATATATGAGTAGCAAATTCTTTGCTCTATAAACAAAAAAAAATTTTTTCTGTAATGAAATGAACGGGGTATCGGGTCTCAGGAATTTTTTATTTTACTTTTGTAAAATGTATCTTAAACAATGATCCCACATATGAAAGGTCCATAAAAAGTTTTTTCATTTCACCTAAAAGACTTATTTTCCGCAATCAAATAGTGAGCATAAAGTTATCGCGAAATATACAACAAAGGAGAGCATTAAGATTCTACAACCAATATCGTTTAATTAATTTATTCAATGTAATTTTTTTATTCACTACGGCGGTGTCATCGGTTATGCGTTTGTGTTAGCTACATATCTATGCCTACCTAATGAGGGAAGCAGAATAAAAATTAAAAAATCGGCTTTTTTAATGTACAACAATTAATTAATATTCCATTAGGTAATATTTCATTGTTAAATTAATATATAATGTTTATAATCGTTACCGAAACATGTAGATTACACTATTAATCCCCCTTCGTAATTCCAAAGCATATGATAATGTACTAATAATAACTATGATTATATTGTATTTTTTTCATCACCACCCAAAACAAGCGAAAGCATTTTAATATTTAGGATAATAAATTAATAATACATTAATCATCACTCGGTGGTATTACTACCATTTTAAAAGAAATTCATACAAAAACGCAATGATCCGTTAACCCGTGTTATATAAATAAATATCCACTGACATTCACACAGCGCCATCTAGCCCCAAGTTAAGCGTGAAGCCTGTATTATGGGTACTAAACAACGGATAAATATACTTAAATACATTTTTTTTTTCGTAAATACATACATATCATACATAGAAAACACCCAGACCATTACAAACAGACATGTTCATGCACACAAATGTTTGTACTGCCCGGGGATCGAACCCGGAACCCTTGGTGTTGCAGCCGACCTCTCAACCGCAACACCAAATGGGTCGTCCACAGTTATGCACAGTACAAACAATGCGCTATCATGTTCTACTATTACTCTCTCACATTGTTCTCACAGTATTAACCGAGTCCGGCTGTGTCGAATGTTGCTGAGTGAATTATAAACAAACCGTTTAATCTATTTTCCACGCGGTAGATACCCCAGGCTTTCACTTTTAGAATAAACTTCTGCGTAATACCATTAGTTGGATGCCAACGAGCGTTTTGCTTCAAATAATGTTTCAAATGTTTATATCGCAGTTTTGACCATTATCCACTGACATTCACACAGCGCCATCGAGCACCAAGTTAAGCGCCGAAGCTTGTATTACGGGTTCTACTGATATACATACTTTTTTTGGAAATACATACATATAATACATAGAAAACACCCAACCAATAACAACAGATATGTTCATGCACACAAATGTTTGTACTGCCCGGGATCGAACCCGGAATCATTGGTGTTGTAGTCGACGTCTTAACTGTTACACGAAATGGGTCGTCATTATGTGAGCATGACCCCTTTGGCGAGATAGTTCACTCAAATCACGACAGGTCTTGCTCAGCTTATACATCATAAGGGTATTTTTCTAAAAAAAACGAACCGCCGAAGAAAGTACAGTTTGTACTCTTTTGTTTAGGTAAATGTGTTCGAAATTCGAAATATGTGTATGTGTGCTGTCACTGCATTCGGAACACTTTTTTCAATTCTTTGTGAGCATATCTATGAATCCATACTTTTTTACATCATGCTTGATACTGAGTCGTTAAGGTAGGTACGAGCACCAACGCAGTGCCGGATACGTTCCATGAAACAGGAGAGTTATGCACTTTTGTTTCGGAAGGGCACTGTAGCTAGTAAAATTACTGGGTTATAAGAGACTTAACATCTCTCGTCCGGGTGTCGGCGCAGTGCGGCATTGACGTAGAATAATAAACTATTTGTTCTTGGTTCCTATTTATGCCGCTCTGTCAAGGTCAGGCGTATCACTTACCATCAGTGAGAGTCCTGAACATTTTAATATAAAAAAAACACCTAAACCGGTCGGTATTCCTATCGAGTCATTTAATTTAATAATAATGGGATCACACGAAGCCTTAGAATGTTCATGCCTTAGTCAGGTTAGGGCAATTAATATTAAAAACCTGGCACATACCTACATCTTCTATTATTACATCAACGTTGAAAAAAATTAGGTACCTTTATCACGAACATGGACGGATGGTTATCAACTGCTAGGGATCGGCCCGCCTGGAAAAGCCTTCGTTCAGCAGTGGACATATTTATATGAGGCTGTACTGATGATGATGATTACGAACTTAAGCTTATAAAGTTTCACCGCAGGGTTTCCAGCATAGCTATGGGGATATTAGGCCGTTACCTACCATCATTCACTGTGGATTGGTGGGTGTTACGACTTCCATCCTGAGATCGTGTCCGGACCCAAGCTAATATAATAGTTAACACCCGCATTTCATCGAAAAGTTAAAAAAATCGGGTGGGTCATCTAAAGGGTTAACTGCCACAGGCGGATAAATTCACTGATTGCCTTATTCTGCGATTACAAAGTTGACCTTATGGTTTACTTGTGTAGTGTGAACTGGCTCTGTTAATGTTTCAAAGCAGTAGTAAATAAAAATAAAATAAATATTTAGTACACCATTTGTGTTGTCTGTTTATTTGCTAATTAATATCTTAAGTATAATATGACCCTAATAAATGTACTAAAATCACACACTAAAATTCCTCAGTGGCCTTTTTAAGTGAGTGTTATGGTTGTTTAAAGCCATATGCAAGATGAGATAAGAAATGTTTGTTTTTAATTATCAAAATAACTGTCCATCATACAAAGAGAAAATCGAAGAAAATTATGTTTTCGTATTAATTACAATAGATGGCGATATAAAGTAACTTAAATACAATATCCTGAAACGCACCGTTACGTATTTGCTTTTATATTGATTTATATGAAACTTTAAACTGACAGGATTCTAGATACAAATCAATTGTTTCTGTTTAATGTAACCATCAGCGCATCATCGTGGATTAACCACAAAAAAGTTCACTACAAAAACGTATATTATGTTTGTTTAAATCATCTTTTTCGTTTCGGATTCTTATAACGTATGTAAGTCGAACAAAAAGGGAGTTGACCATGTCTTAAAGTCTTTGGAAAGTTCTATAAGTTCTTATGTGATATCATTATATATGTAGTCTTTTTCTAATGCAGAGATTGGGAAAGACAAAAAAGAGTCTTACAAAATGGCTTTAATATCCCCATATTCACAAAGAACCCCATATTAAATAAGACCTAGTCACAAAAAAATCTACGATCAAAACAATGACGTACCCTCTTCCACATAGTAGCCGCAAGGCTTCGATGTGCCCTTCGAAGGCTGCCCACAGGGTGGGCGTCATCCCGGACTCATCCTTGTTGTTGCACTCCTTACGAGTGGCCTCGCGGAGGACGTCCAACAGTCCATCCTTGGCAGCTCTGGAATCAAACACGTAATTGCTTGAGATGAAGGATTTTAAAAATGTATAATTTTATTGACAATTATCTATAATTTACAGAGCGTCGGTGGCTCATTGGTGTGGATTGTTGCTCCCGACCTGGAAGGGTGTAGGTTAAATTCCCGCCTAGTACATACTAGTGTATTTTAGAATTTTCGAAATAATATGTACGTTTATCCGACGCTTTTACGGTGAAGCAAACAATTTGGCCAAGCGCGAGTCGGAATCGCCCGTGGAGGGTTCCGCAGCAGCTAGTAACATAAATAAAGTTTATTTTTTATTTACTAAGGCACCTACTACAGCTTAATATAAAAAATAGTGGTTCACCGTTTATAACGTACAAAAAAAAATTACATGCCAGAAATCGTTCAAACTAAATTTCGTTGTTAGATTTTATGGTCATGTATATCTATACTAATATATAAAGCTGAAGAGTTTGTTTGTTTGTTTGAACGCGCTAATCTCCAGGAACTGCTGGTTCGATTTGAAAAAATCTTTCAGTGTTAGATAGCTTATTAGGAAGGCTATAGGGTATATATTATCACGCTACGAGCAATAGAAGCGGGGCAGCAATGAAGAATGTTTCAAAATCGTGGGTATTTTTTCATGCTTGGAGCTTTCGCTGCGTACGCTGAGTAAACGGTTAAAGTTTCACAAAAGTCATGTAAAAAAAATTTTTGAGTGTCAGTTCAATGTATGGGGAACCCCAAAATATATTAATTTTTTTTCAAGTTTATTATCAAAACCTAATAGCGGTTCACAGAAAACAGATACGTACAAAGTTTGAATAGTGTAGTGGTTTTAGTTTCGGAGAAAAAGGGGTTGTATTATTAGGACGGACGGACAGACAGACAGACAGACTTGACTTGACTCGTGCCTCTCAGTGGCGACGTTAAAATGAGCTAATGATGATGATCAATTATTTATGCAAAAGTTCGAATACCAAGGGGAGACCGTAAATTGAAAGTCACAATGTGCTTTTTTTTCTCCGAACTGACTACTGCTGTTGGCCGCAGATGGCCTTTACAGCTTCACCGGGCAAGTGGCGAGCGCAGATGGCTCTCAGCCTTAATATTTACACAACGAGCCTAAGGGCGTCCCCGAACGGAACCTCGGCTTAGGGCGTTGCGGGGGGTTGTCACAATGTGCGTTTATTCCCAGTTTGTTTAGAACACTGCAGCCTGAATAACCTAATCGTCTGAAAGGAAACATTCCGTGCATCGGAGGCACGTTAAACTGGTGGTCCCGTCTTCTTAGGATAGTACTGGACACTATTGTAGCATCTTTATTCTGGCGGAACATTTATCATCATCATCAGCTCATAAACGTCCCCACCGAGGGGCACGAGCCTACCCGTATAGGGTGATTAGGCCTTAGTCGTCCACGCGGGCCCCGTGCGGATTGGACGACTTCACAAACAACCTTCGAATCTCTTCGCAGGCGTGCATGAAGGTTTCCTCACGATGTTTTCTTCACCGTAAGAGTGTCGGATAACGTACATATATTGTTCGAAAATTCGAAAATACATTGGTACGTGTCGGGATTTGAACCTCAACCCTCCCGGTAGGAAGGCGACAGTCCGCACCACTGAGCCACCGACGCTCTGGCGGAACATTTATATTATTTAGAATATGAGTTATTATAATTTAAATTATATAATTCTCTGTTGTAAATGATTCATACAAACAGTACTATCACTGTATGTATGAATCATTTACGACATTATCTACATATATGACACCATAAATTGATATAAGTTACAACCAATAATTATGTTCTTTATACACGTCATATCAAATATTGATTGTAGAAAATCATCATTTCAGCTCATTATACGTCCCCACCGAGGGGCACGAGTCTAACAGTAGAGTGTATTATAGGCCGTAGTCGTCCAGGCGGGCCCAGTGCGGATTGGCCGACTTAACGCACAACCTTTGAATCACTTCTTAGGCGAGGGCAGGTTTCCTCACTTATTTGTCAAAATATTGCAGTTATTTCTATATTCAGTAACAAAATACTTATTACACTTTTAATACATTTAGAGGCAAGCCAAATGTTTCAAAATTTGACCTACGATTTTGTAATTTAGTCAGACATTGTTTTAACTACCTTTGTGGTTTAGTGGTGTGAGCGCTTTTTTAGATCCTTGATCGTGGGTTCGAGTCCTACAGGGATACCGTGTCAAAGATACTTCGTACGATTTTTCTCAGTTTATTTAGGACATTGCAGGCTTAATCACCTGGTTGTTTGACAAGAGTGATGAGTGCTTCGAAGGGCACGTAAAGCCGTCGATTCCGACTAGAATTTCAGGACGGGTCGTACGTACGTATTGGGTCCATATGATGGGTTACCGGGTCATTTGCACTACAAAATTTTCGAATATGCACTTGAAAGAGAAAAATCTGCATTATGTAAACATGTAAAGACGGTGTGCAATAAAAGGATTTTCATATCAATTGAAACTCAAGGAATTTCCCATAAATTGCTATCAGTTTGCCATATCAATTATATTTTATCTAAGTAATATATTAGCTTTCATCAAAATATGCGTTGAGCTGTTGCGACGCCTAAGACATTATGTGGTATGAGATGTGTTTAAATTTTTTATTCCTTACCTGTGATGTTAATTTATTATTTTTATGAAAAGTTTATGTTGCTTTAAATATTTTGCTTACTTATTCTTATATATTTTTTGCATGTAAAGGTCAACCAATCTTTAATTTTAATAAATAAAAATATCAATATGACACTCTTTAACTAAGTCACGGTTAACGATCTGGACTGGGACCGTGACTTAGTAAGAGATGTATAAAAAGATGAAGTTGAAAATAAAGATGAAATAATTGCCAGTGATTTCAAGGGATTCGGCCGCGATAATGTTAAAATAATATTTATTTGTATTTATAATTTCTCTAATGTCTAATTTTATTTGGCTGTAAACATTTAAATATATATTTTATATGTACTTATTGTTCACCACCCGGACCCCCAACAAATAGATAACAGTAATATTCAGTATCCCAAGTAATCGAAGCGTACCTACTAAGTGAAATATTAATTGACAATAACATACTTTTACTTGCAACACCATATCATAATTAAACACGATAATATTGACGGTCATCGATTAATTGTAGATAATTATCGGCGATACTATGCCGCTATTATCTGTAATCATTTGTAAAATATGTAGAGTTTAAAATTCAAGTACATTTATACAGGACAGCTAAATGTGCCTACAGATGGCTTTATCCTCTGCGGGGAAGCTTAATTTCAAATAGTTTTCTATAGATGCGGAAAATTTAACTATTTTAGTCAATCAACCAGCCTTTAAAGATTCACTTTAGGTCACTGGCATTTCCACACAGCCTATGTGATGGAGCTATTTATAGCATTAAGCAGACGAGTACTGGAGTGGAGGTTGTATCTTGGCAAGTTGAGTGTATTTCGACTTCCTGCCTTTCAGATATCATGCGAAAAGCCTAAATAAGGTTAGCGAAGAGCCAGAATATCTCGCGCAAAATATTAACTTATGCCATCAGCGTCATTAAACGTCCTCACCGAGTGGCACGAGCCTACCCGTAAAAGGTGTATAGGCTTTAGTCGTTCAGTGCGGATTGGCTGACTTTACGCCAGCCTTTGAATTTCTTCATAGGCGTGCTCAGGTTTCATCACAATTTTTTCCTTCAACGATGTTTTATATAGGCAAACTGAGTTGAGCAATTTTTTAAACCTACGACAATTTAAGTGTTTCGAAGCCATGCTTCGACACGTCTGGGCTGGCTCGACCAGAGCCACGGTTACACAGACAAAACGAGCTTGTAATATATCGCGCGTTGTGTTTCGCTGAAAAAGGTTACCGGAGACTCAAAATTTCCCCTTTCCCGTATTTCCTTTGCCCTCTTTTTAACCGACTTCAAAAAAGGAGGTTTTCATGTTTTATGAATGTTTGACCACGATTATCTCGCGGTTGGCTGAAGCAATTTTTTAATACATTTTTTAAGCAATGATATATTAATGTGGTGGTGTGATGGTGGTGGTAGTTCACTTACCATCCGGTGAGTCGTCAATATTCTTTTTATCTACCTATGAAATAAAAAAATATTGTCATTGACCTAGCACAGCGGTCACCAAGGCAACCATACACGTGCACCATAATCGATGGGCCGATAACGCCGTGTGAGCCTGCAGCTCTTATTACAATGGAATAAAGCTCACAATACACCCGAATGTCACCACCCTTTGTGAATTCATGGCCCTGTGCATCGACCGTGAAACTGCAAGCATAACGTACGCGATAACACAGAGTCACTTCCACAGGGAAGGTGCGAGCGAGCCATATGTTGTTTGGCATTTGGGGAAAACCGGTTATATCTATGGGTAAACGTTTACTAGGTGGTAGACTCGATACTGAGTCGACTAGGTAGGTGCCACCGCATGCCAATATGGTCCCGTGAAACAGGAGTGTTATGCACTTTTGTGTTTCGGGATGAGGGCACTGTAGCTAGTGAAATTACCGGATATAAAAGACTTAACATCTGTTTTCTCGGGTGACAGGCACAGTCCGGCATTGACGAAGGATAATTCACTGTCTATCAGTTGTTGGTCTCCTTACTATCCTTCAATGCCGCGCTGTTATGATTAGGCGTATCATAAAGCGCCGGTAGAGTACAAAATGTCTGGGCGTTTTTATGAAGTGGTCAAATAAACAAGTCATTCACTAAATAAAGAAAACAGTCAAATCACAAGAAGCATTTTTAACATTACTATGGACAAAGTTAGTATCAAGCACACCTGGCGGTAGATAGAAGCTGTCACGTAAAAGACAACAGTTCTCTGGAAAAAAGAATCGTAAAGCAGTTGTCAATTTGCGAAGTTAAGTAATTGACTGTCAATAGGTATATCTCAACTTAGACATACCAAAACAAAACTGTTACGTGTGACATTGAGGTGCCCACGATCTAATAAAAGATCTTTCTCAGGATCTTACAAAACTTAAAAAAACAGTGCTAAACACTCGTATAATATAGTTAACACTCCGCTGACACCGACCATCGCGTGTCTATTGTATAGTTCAGTGAAAAGAGAAATCATTGTAATTGGTTGTCAATGTTTATCCTGTAGAGGCATTGTGTTAGTGAGGAAACACGGTTCGTGCACCTCCATTCCGGTAGTCACCGACCTGGTGTGGGTAACTTATGTTGATGACCACAGATGGTTTTTCGAATGACCTATCGTAGTAGGCCGCAGGTGGCCTTCACAGCTTCACCGGACAATTGGTGAGTGCCGATGGCTTTCAGCTTAAAAATTCATGCAAAGAGCCTATGGGTGTCCCAGATGGGTGGATATAAGTTTGGGAGGAAAGCGACCGGGTACGTACTGGTAACGCGAATGGGGACTGCTCGAAACTATTTCGCCGGCGCGGACGGAATCTCAGTCTTGAAGTGTTGCTTGTGAGATGTTTTACGCGCTTTGTCCGCGCTGGCGACAGTGATTGGATCGTTAACAGATGGTTTGTTCAAGCTGCTTAGACAAATGGAAATTATCTACGAAACCACGCCTTAAGCAGAGGTTCGAGTCCCACTCTGGGACACCCTTAGGCTCGTTGTGTAAATTTAAAGGCTGAGAGCCATCTGCGCTCGCCAATTTCCTGGTGAAGCTGTAAAGGTTATCTACGGCCAATAGCAGTAGTCAGTTCGAAAAAAAGGTTGCCGATCAGGAAAGTTAGATAAAATATTCTCGAGTCACTTAGTGATCCAGAAAGACGTTAATATGCTATGTGGGAACGTCTGTCCCTGCAATGGGAAGTTAAAGGCTGATGATGTGTGAGTATGAAATCTCAAGTGGAAACCTATGTATGAAATCGAAGGTAAGTAGGTTTTTACGGTTAGTCGAGGCGAGGTAAAGTTACTGGAAAAACTACGCGTTACAATTTTCACACACATGTTACATATAGATTGCATAATGGCATTACGATTTATGTAATGTCTGTAGTTTATTACACATAGCTTCAGTAGAACTAATCGCTCTGAACCAAACATCGGTATAATTATTGTTTCCAAATTGACTAGGACGTTCTGTAACAATTGCATAAGTTAGCCACTATGGTAGTGTATTTATAATTATTCTGTATTAATTACATTGTCGCTTCGTAACTTGGTAGGTTCTTTATTGACAAAATACTGCTCGCCTCGAAGTTACGCTTGGGTATATTAGTCTAATAGCCTCTCTATAACCTACGCTATGTTTTTATGAAATGTAAAGTAGCTAAAAATATTAGTTTCAAGTTTTTCAATTGTAGCTGTCCATCATCAAAATATTGCTAGATCTAGCTATAAAGTAGCTACGTTGGCATTCCTGCTTCCTGCTATTATAAATAGCAGTAGGGAGGAGTTAAAGAGAAAGCGGTGCTACCTGGTATCTGCAGATTGTGCTGTCCCTAAGTTGTCTCTAAAGCACCCGCGGTAAGGAAGATTAGGGGTACTGAAAATTGTATTTTTATCTGTCAGTGTTCTGTGTTCCGGGATGAGGGCACTGTAGCTCATAAAATTACCGGATATAAGAGACCTATCATCTGTTGTCTCGGGAACGGGCGCAGTGGGGCATTGATGGAGAACAATAACTATCAGTTGTTGGTGTCAATCATGCCGCTCTGTCATGGTCAGGCGTAACACTTACAATTAGGTGAGCGTCCTGACTGTCCCACATATTTTGTATCATAAAAAAACACAGCTAAATTACTCATATATATTACATAATTAAAACAGATATTTCCAATTTACTTTCCACGGAGGCTCGAGCATTCATTCCGATATTTATCTACTTTATGGTGACTGGAGAAATTTGAGGTCTCTTGATTTTAGTATCGATAACGTCACGATCAACGATGAAACACAAATATCTGTGGAAAATTGGGTCATGGGGTGATGCCGTGAAACTGGTGCATTCCGCAAAAACTGGCTTTCTATTTAATTCCGGCGAATCGTTTCGTCTGCGAGCGCGATACTGTGGTCGAGAGGTTCATGGTAAATCATGATTACACAAATTTAAATATGAGTTGCTTTATCAGAGAAGAATTCGTGTTTAATTATTATTTTAATAATTAGATAATATGTATTTTTATTTTTTTATTGTATTTAAGTATATTTGTTCAAGATATCGTGCTAAGTGCGCATCCATGTTCCTGCCTCTGCCTGCCTGTTCCGGCATCTGCCTGTTTCAGTTATTTATTTTCCTTTATTAGGACTGCTGGAAGAGATTCCATTTGGAATAAGCAGTACTTATATTATGTGTACTTATATTTCAATTAAATTTGTTGATTTTCTATGTTTATGTGTGCATAAATAATATTTAAGACATAGTGCTATAAATGCTATACTAGAATAAAATACCTTAAAACCTTACTAGGTGGTAGACTTGGTACTGAGTCGTCTAGGAAGGTACCAACGCAGTGCCAGATATCGTCTCGTAAAATAGGAATGTTTTGCACTTCTGTGTTTCGGTATGAGGGCCTGTAGCTAGTAAAATAAGATAAAAGAGACATTTGTTGTCAATTTGTTGTCTCGGGTGCCGGCGCAGAGTAGTATTGACAATGATATTCTGTATATATAAAGGTAGATACGCCATCCGTGCCTCAAGAACCAACCGCCAAAGAGAATACAGTTGTAGGCTCTTTGTTTAAGTAAATGTACGCTCATTCGAAATATGTGTATGTGTGCTGTCGCTGCATTTGGGACACTTTTTTCAGTTGTTTTGTAAACTTATCACGAATCTATACTTTTTACATCATTGAGTGTTAACTGAAAAATAATAACTACCTATTGATATTAATTTCTTTCAGCTTCTGTCATGGTCAGGCGTATCTCTTACCACCAGGTGAGCGCACTGACCGTCCCGTTCACTTATGGCATAATAAAAAAGCTATAAACACTGTTTCAAATTACTGTCCAAGCAATTAGATAAGTAAAGTCCCTTAAAGGTCGGCAATTCATGTTGAATGGCCTAAACTACGAGTATATTGACTAAAAGATTGCTTGGTTGACAGGGTTTTTGGAAATAAAGAAGAAAGAAATAACAGACAAACAAGCACAGGGCATACCCTGTGCTTGATCTCTGGGCAGCCATAGCTGTACCCCCATACAGATAGGTACCTATCACATGTGCCTGTCCAAAGTTATGGTGTATCCTTATGGTGTAATGGTTGAAACGTCGACTACTACATCAAGGGTTTCGGGTGGGTACGATCCCCGGGCAGTACAAACATTTGTGTGCATGAACTTGTCTGCTTGTATTAGTCTGAGTGTTTTTATAAATAATATGTTGTATTAAAAAAAGTGTATATGTACGCATGTTTATATAAATAGAAATCTGCTTAAAATAAGCTGTGAATTGTAATAATTTTTCAAGGATTATACCAGCTGATTATTAAAATTGTTGGTCGAAGTTTGTTGGAGGGAGTGACGCTTTTAAAATTACAGAGGATGCAAGGCATCCTGAAAATATCAGTTTTTACATTTATTAGGGAATCTCGGTAATTATGACATTATATTTTATTCAATCCCATGCATTGTTCTGTTATCCTACCTAGTTAAGACCTTTTTATCTTATCTATTTCATATTGTTCATTGGAATAAGTAGTTACGATAATAATCAGTATTTTAACACTTACTTGTGGAATCTGTCTGTAGTCATATTGAATTTCTATATTTATTTACTAGAAATTGTCTTCGTCACTTCACTAGAGTTTATTCAACTCATTTTTCATCAATTAGTTCACATTTAACATCACCAAGTCGCAACTAGAAAGTTTGTATTCTATAAACACATAACACTCGATGATAATATTAGAAAGTTTCTTGTTAATAAGTGATAAAACAACTTTAGAGTTAAATAAATGCGAAATAAAATATGCGCCGTAATAAGTTACACCTGTGGCATTCAGGTGTGAGAACTGTTCAACTATTGTTGAATGAATCAAATGAATGTCATTGTACTATTATGTTGATTGGCCGGTTGCGAGCGTTGTTGGTTGGTTGCAAAAAAACAGAATGAACGATGTACTTTTGAGTGAACTCAAAGCAAATGACCTGTTAGTAGCGACATCTATTGTGCCAGTTATGTAACTTAAATACTTGGAATAAGCATGTAGGGCTTGTTAGCTGCCATCTAGCGGCGAGAAGATTCGTGACACGCAATTACTATTTGACAATAGAGGGCGGTTTCTAAATTAAGAATCATGATCTTTTATAATTATTTTCCATAAAATTCATTATTATTTGCATCAGTCGATAAAACTGTTCCGCTGTTAATGTGCTATTTGTATTATGGAATTACTAGTGTCGCTTAACATTATAAAATTTTAAAATATGGATGTATTAATGATTCTCTTCTATTTAGGTTACTTTTATCTTTTACAAGCTATGCGGTTTTAGGGTTCCGTAGCCAAATAGCAAAAAACGAAACCCTTATAGATTCGTCATGTCTGTCTGTCCGTCCGTATGTCACACCCTTTTTTCTCCGAAACTATAAACACTACACTATTCAAACTTTGTAAGTATATGTATTCTGTGAACCGCTATTAGGTTTTGACAAGAAACTTGAAAAAAAAATTAATATATTTTGGGGTTCCCCATACATTGAAATGAAACTCAAAATTTTAAAAAATTGTAGAGCTTGAAAAATGATACAGAGGTTACTCTTCTTCTTCATTTTTATAAATTGAATAGTTTGCGCGAGAGACACTTCCAAAGATGAAAAAATTGTGTCCCCCCCCCTCTAATTTCTAAACTATGAGGTTAAAATCAGAAAAAACATTTATGATGTACATTACCATAAAATTTAAAAACGAAATTTAGTTTAAACGATTTCTGGTGTGTAGTTTTTTATACGTCATAAACGGTGAACCACTATTTTTCATATTAAAGCTGTAGTAGGTGGCTAAGTTAATATAAATTACTTTATTTTATGTAACTTGCTGCTGCGGAACCCTCTACGGGCGAGACCTATCGCGCTTGGCCAATTTTTATAAAAATTGAGTGGTACCTAAATAATATAATATATACTATGTGGTACTTATTTATGATAGCATTTCACACAAATAATATTAGCAGCATTATGTACATTATGTTAAACATGTGTAATTAGTAAATAATTCTTCTTAAATGCATTTCCGTGGTTATCCACGTGTTTTCTTTTTCTTATTATTTCAAGTACCTACATAGGTATTAACGAAATAAAGCACTTGCCTATCACAAATATAGCTTTTACTATTATCTCATATCCTCATAATTGTCGATATCAATATTTTATCCATGGCCTGATTGTAGGCCATAAATTATATCCAATATCATCCATTAAGTGATAAGAAAATAATTCACCTGGGCAGATAGCGTGGAAACTATGCTGTGTACCAAATACCGCTAAACAAATATTGGGCGAGCCATTAAGGGCATTATCTGTTAATGTGTTTCGCATGTAACTCTTCAGAATCGCCGCCAGGTTATTGGATATGTCTATTGATTAGACCATCAATGATGTAGTGGAATTTTGACAAGCTTTTATCGTAGCTTTCGTGCAGCTTTGATTGATATCGGCCGTAATGAAGGCTTGTTGGTGAATGAACGTGAATTTCAGTTCCTATTCGTATGTTTATATATTTTATTGGATTAGATTTATATTCAACCTATCGCAGTCCACTGCTGGACTTAGGTCTCCCCCATTTTGCACCAGATATCCCGGTCCTCCGCTTTTCTCATCCAGCCTCCACCAGCGACCTTTCGCAAGATGTCGGTCCATCGGCCGAGGCGTCCTACGCTTCGCTTGCCGAGACGCGGTCTCTGCTCCAACGGCCAATTAGTTGTTATGAAATCTACTCGTATTTAAAATTATTTTGGTAAAATTTGTATTTTTTTATTCTCTAGCGGCAGGTTAAGTAAAAGAGCACAAATGTTATGTACGTTACCGTCGTGTGTGTTTAATTTTTGTATGAGGATTTCGTTATTATCTGCTGTTATGCTTTAAAGCTTTACAATTAAACTGACGAGCAATTACTTGAAAACTGCACCTATGGTTTTCTTTATTATCACTGTTATTAAATTGACAGTAGCCCACTCACAGATCTGCTTCTTTTATAAATAACACTTCTATGGTGAAAACATTCAACGCTTTTTTCAAAGCAACTGCCTCTCTATTCAAACTATTGCAGATCCATTGGACATAGGTCTTATTTTGGGTTAGATATCTCGGTTCTTCGCTTTAATTATCCAGCCTCGATCAACAAATTTCCTCCATTCGTTGATCCATCGGCCTGGCCATATGCTCTGCCTCTGGAACCTCTGACAAATGGGAACCATCTTTAAGAGACATACCAAAAACTGCCCTAAGTTCTACCTATAATAATGTTAAACAATGTAAAAACTTTTTAACCAAAAGTATCATTCTCTAATATTTACAATTTATTAGATTTTACGTGCCTTAACTATTTTAAATTGTAATGAAAAGATTATTTTACAAATATTAGCGTCTTATGTTTTCCCTAATAGCACACGTTTAAAACAGTTTTTCGTTTAAATTGCTTCTATCTAAACATTTGGTGTTCTTTTCTTCCTGACGGTTGGTCGGTAACTCGTGCAGTTACAGTGGTCACGAGCAGACCGAGGTAACAGAGGTTTTGGGCGCTGGTGCTCATTATCAATATTTTTAGATACCAAATACTTTATATAAGCAGGTTGTTCTCAGGTTGCAAGATTTATATAATGTGTTCATGATACAAAGGTAAAAACAGAATTTTAGTTAATAAATAAATATCAACTGACATTTACACAGCGCCATCTAGCCCCAAGTTAAGCGTGAAGCCTGTATTATGGGTACTAGACAACGGATAAATATACTTATATACATTTCATCTCGTCTTTTACGGCATATAAAAAAACTTCAGACTTTTAACAATATTTTCTATTATTTCTCGATTTGTCACAGAGGCTTCATACTGAGTCCTTTAGATTCACCACAGTGCCAGATATTATCCGTTAGGAGTGCTTCGGGAAGGCCCTGTAGTAAAGTTTTAGGTTATAATACCTAACATGTCTATCTGGTACGGGCGTAGCGTAGGTCAATGTTGATGGAAAATAATGACGTAATTAGTTAAGCTACATAATGTTAACTATGAACACGTACATTATATACCTGTCGCCAATGATATTCTATATATATAAAGGTAGATACGCCATCCGTGCCTTAAAAACGAACCGCCGAAGAGAGTACAGTTTGTACTCTTTTGTTTAGGTAAATGTGTTGGAAATTCGAAATATGTGTATGTGTGCTGTCACTGCATTCGGAACACTTTTTTCGATTGTTTTGTGAGCATATCACGAATCCATACTTTTTACATCATTGCCTGTCGCAGCCATCTGGTTAAATTATCCATCCAATTGGATGCCTAGGCCGTTCGTTGACCGCATCCAACAGTATGCCTCGGCCGATAGTTGTTTGAACTAAAATACTCAACGTTTACCAACTTGGCGTATTGAAAGTTAGCCCTTTCGAAATAACTGATCAAGGCCAAGTGATTCAATTTAGTTCTGATATTCTCCACTGCAGCGCTAGTAGTCATCAAAATAAATGGCGCCAGCTTGATTATCTCTTACTTTTGTGCAATTAACTAAAATTAAATTATGAGTACAAAAATATCAAAAAAATAACTAAACATGAAAGTGCCACATAAAAGTAACTAAATGATTAAACAACGTTCAGCCTTGTAAACGTTCCGGTCAACGATATGGCTAGTTATTCTTCAGCCATTTAATTTAATGCCGGCGTTAAACGAACAGCCTAGGCGTTCAATGAGACGGCTAATTTAACCAGATGGCTGCGACATACCTACCCAGTGGTGGATTAACACTAGGGGCAGTCGGGTCTAGTACCAAAGGTCGGAAAAATAAGAAAAGTGGAAAAAAATGCAGTCTGATTAAATTACTCAAAATCATTTAATAAAAATAATGTTTAATTAATTTAGCTTCAAACAGATTTTAAAGTTTAAGACAATTCAAGAATGTCACGCATTATTGTAAACTCGAACCCTGGACAAAAATCATTTTTTTGCCATGGGCAGCAATAAGTCCGGCCCTACGATTCCTTAATCAGCTCTGTTATACCTAAATGTACGTAGTGTAAAAATACGCTTCAGAAAATGACTATTCAATATAATGGACTGTTAGTTTAAAAGTAGTAGAGAAAAGTTGCATTATTACATGCATGCGAGTAAATTGTAGGTATTTTAATTAAATAAAGAGTTTATGAATCCAACGACCTGAAAATACAAACGAATTAATCCAATAAAATTCTGCTACTGCAAGTAAAAGGAACACAAAACCAATCAAATATTCTGCGGGCATTCGGCTCGGAAATCTAATTAGCCGTACGTATTCTGGTAAATCCACACAACCGGTGTAATAACACCATAATCCGCCGAGATGATTGCCTCCACTATATATCTTTTTTATGTTCGTTTATCGCCCGATAATATAATAATCATATCACGCTGACAATAATGGCATGCCAAATAAAATCTACCTACCCTATACTCTACTTTCTATGAAACCATAAAAGAGCATTCAGACTCAAATTATTGTTTCACGAATTTGAGCCTTAGCAAGAATATATAAAGTCGGTTATGTCAAAGGAGTTAGAAGCCACATAGGTTGGTTTTGAAAATGGAATCGATGCAATGTTCGAAAACAGAACGTGTACAAATTGGGTGAAGTTCGGTGCGCGCGGGAAAGCAATATGTTTTTATTCCTTTTTAATTTCCGGTTCGTTTTAATGGCGTCGAAATCAATATAATGGTGAAGCGGGCAGTGCCCATTTTCGCATTTTGTGGTTTTGCTCATTTAAAGTCATTGAGCATGCTTAAACTGTGGGGTGTGCAGTAAATGACTTGTCATTATCTACTTCGGTTCGGTTAACTAGGTGTGCGCTTGATTTTTTGTTTGTAAATTAACGCCATATTTCGTTAAACGTAATAATAGTTATTTGAAAACATGAAGTGGTCAATATCTCAAGTTTGTTTTCTTAATATAAACATAAATTTAAAATTGCATGAACTGTGGTTTGGAGTGGAATCATATCACATTTTTGTACGATATTATGAAAAATATCTTAGTTATTTGTAACTGTTTACTCTTAATATATATGCAAAAACACCCACCAGGCGTCACGGAGTTTACCTCGAAAGTGTTTATGAATGATTCCCCACAAATCAGCCCGAACAAGGGGCATCGTAATATGATAAAATCCGAGTAAGCGAAAGCAGGTCTTAAATACTGGGTTCTGTATGAATTAGTTAATAAAAAACAATAAAGTGAAAATTAGTATTATTTATTTATCATTCAAATATGCGCACTAAATTAAACTGATTAATGTTTCTGATAGTTTTTGACCTATTTGGTACGCACATTTCAATATGATTATACATGTAGTTACACGCAAACTATAGGCATAACAAAAACAAACTGATAATGCTTTTCAAATGGACGACCCCAAGTGGAGGTTCCAGACCCAGTAAGCGCCCTAAAGCCCCTTAAAGTCGCGCCTCTTGCTTCATCAAAGGTTTCGGTTTTTATGTAACTGACAAATTCTTCTTAAATTAATAAATCTTCATTCTTCATAAATCACCAATTTAGCAATATCCTCTATGGAATAGTTTTGGAGCAATGACCACTGGTCTAGGCATTTATTATTAAAAGAATATCTAGAAAAACATAAATTTATTTAAAATTCATCATTTATTTGGGTTTTGGTTAAAAACAGACTTTCCACGAATCCGCAATGACACGCATCAAACGGTTTTGTATTTACCATTTGGTATAATGGTCGAGATGTCGTCGGCTGCTACACCGGGGGTTCCGGGTTCGATTCCAGGCAGTAGAAACATTTGTGTGCATAAACATGTCTGTTTGTAATGGTCTGGGTGTTTTTTATGTATAATATGAATGTATTTACAAAAAAAATGTATAATTATGTTTATCCGTTGTTTAGTACCCTTAATACAGGTTTCACGCTTAACATAGATGGCGCTGTGTAAATGTCAGTGTATATTTATTTATTTACCACAATCCTTATAGTCTGTTGACATTCACCTTACCTATATGACCTTATTAACAAGCTTCCTCATCCGATTGTGGAACCCCATAAATATCGGCGCGTTTAAAATTCCGACGGGCTCCCGGCGATCCGTCGGGCGATTGCTTGCGGCGGACATTTTGATTTTGTTTTGAATAGGAAAAGGAGCGGGAAATCGATGCGACGATAAAAGGTGGAACGCGATGTTGCCGATACGGAAGGCGGGAATTTAAGGATGAAACTATGATGTGGGCTGCGGTGACAAAACTTCATTGGGGGAAACTTGCAGGTTTTTTTTATTTGGGTAAAAAAACAATGTAGATCAATATTTGCTTACAAATAACATGAAAAAAGTGCTATTTCTACACCAGCGTCATTTACCACAGATTAATAAATACATAGTGAATAAGAGTGGCAACAACTACTTAAGACACACTGATTCTACACAACTGTACACAAATGATGACATAAGACTGCGAAAACGTTACATGGGTACATTTTATTAACAAAGTAGTTCACATAAAACACATGAGTGCAGATACACAAACAGTGAGTATTGTTTATTAGACCATGGATTCGTTAAGTAAGGAGTAATACTTTAGATTACCATGACATTTTGACTTTGCGCTGATGAAAAATGTGAGGAACCTAAATAAAAATTATCATCATCCTTAGTTCATATAACGTCCCCACCGGGCACGAGCCTACCCTTAAGCGGGTGTTTAGGCCTTAGTCATCCACGCGGGCCCACTGCGGATTGGCCGACTTCACACACAAACTTTGAATCTCTTCGCAGGCGTACGGTTTCCTCACGATGTTTTTCTCACCGCAAGAGCGTCGCAGAAACGTATATATAATATTGAAAATCTGAAAAGATATTGGTACTAGGCGGGATTTGAAACTGCAACCTCCAGATCGGAAGGCAATGGTCTACACCAATGAGCCACGACTCTCTCAAACAAAAATTTCGTATAAATCTAGTGAAGTCAATACTTTATTCCCAAAAAATACACAAGCATAATAATAAATATAATTTCTGAACCTCACATTAGGCAAAGTTTCCTCCTGTGGGAGCAGTATACGAATAATTATTACTTAACTTAATAAACAGTGGCAAAAATGTATGCATAAAAAAAACATTAAAATAAAACAACTGTTTAATTTAAGAGAAACAATCTGGCGGATAAACTTAAGAGACATCTGGTGTATAAGACACATATATAGACTCTATCTTAAAGACGTGTTAATCCTTCAAAGATTAAAACGTCATTGGCGATTTAGTATTATACAATGATGTAAAAAAAGTATGGATTCGTGATATGCTCACAAAACAATCGAAAATAGTGTTCCGAATGCAGCGACAGCACATATACACATATTTCGAACACATTCACCTAAACCAAAGAGTACAAACTGTACTCTCTTCGCTTTTCGTTTTTGAAGCACGGATGGCGTATCTACCTATATATACAGAATATCATTGGTATTATAATTGGTCGGTAATGAAGAGGTGGTGGTATCCATTAGCAAGTCACGGGCTTGTCTGAAGAGGCACGTGTCCCCGACCTCGTGTATCCGGCACTCAGAGCTCCCGACAATGTTTATAACTCCATTAACTGTTTAGGTGTCAGGTTACCATAAAACCGCTGACGTCACTAATTTACTTTGATAATTTTGAATCGTTTTTAAAAGACACAGCGAAAAACCTTAAACTCTCCTAAAAATTTATTCCGAATAAGAGCAGTATGAGAAAAAATATAATTAATAATTGTATTTGTTAGCATGATTTTGAAGTGTTTAAAGTACATATCAGAGCGTCGGTGGCTCAATGGTGTGGACTGTCGCCTTCCTACCGGGAGGGCAGAGGTTCAAATCCCAACTCGCACCAATGTATTTTCGAATTTTCGAAAATATATGTACGTTATCCGACGCTCTTACGGTGAAGGAAAACATCGTGAGGAAACCTTCATGCACGCCTGCGAAGAGATTCGAAGGTTGTGTGTGAAGTCGTCCAATGTCCAATGTCCACTGGGCCCGCGTGGACGACTAAGGCCTAATCACCCTATACGGGTAGGCTCGTGCCTCTCGGTGGACGTTTAATGAGCTGATGATGATGAAAGTACATATATGTTTCTACGGAGGAAGAACATAAAGTGAAATATTTTTTTTCATCTTGACTCTTTAGGTAAATATTTATATGAAAAATGTACAGTTTGTCGCTCGAAAACATTATGGCGGGAATACAAGTGATATGATTGAGTTATTCCAGCAAATCGCCAAAATATATTATATACATATTTTACATATACAATTTAGAAATTTCAAAGCGGAAAATCTTCATTAATCTCGGATAAAAAGATATATAATTACGTAACTGATTTACTGTATGAGAGGAAGAAAATTTGATTATTATATTATTATTGTGTTTTCGAAATCCTTAAGATCAATTAATTAGTATGTTAACACCACAGAATTTACGCCTGTGAGACGAGTCAAGCCGCACGAATA